>VZSE01006462.1:6757776-6846658 GCA_013398275.1 Promerops cafer | reverse complement strand
TGTGTGTGTGTGTGTGTGTGTGTGTGTGTGTGTGTGGTTTAATTCTTTGCTTTGGTTGTGGTGGTTTTTGTGAATTAGGAAATTGGCCCTTCTGAAGGTTTGGGAAGGAGCGAGACTGCTGGGACGGCAGGTAAAGCTCAGCCGGTGAGTCTTCTGTCGGGGTAATGGGGAGTTGGTTCGCATGTAGTGGCTTTTTTTGTTAATATTAAAATGTTTAATGCAAGAGTGTCTGAACATTTGGGTTTGATGTTTCAAGACAAACTTTTTCAGGTTCTCATCCTGAAGTAGATTTTTTAGTTGAATTTTTTAATTTAATTTAAAACTGACTGGGAGTTGTGTGGGGTTGCGCTGGGTTGGATGACTGTGTGTGGGTTTTGCTGGGGCTGTGACATTGAAGTGGCCCTCTAAAGACAGTGAGGTTTTGTTTTGCCTTTTTCAAACAAACTTCAGCAAGCTCCTCATGTTTTGGCCTCCATTTTGTTTGAAAGGTCCTCGCAAATTTTCCTCCCATTTACCTGAATTAGAAATTTGTTTAGGTTTTAACTTGTTGTGCAGCACTGGACTTGCTACTGCCTGCATTCCTGGAAGAGCTGGGATTTGTGAGAGGGTGGTGAAAGAACTGTGATTTAATTCTGCACAGTCTTATTCGTGTGGACACAGAGAGTAGTTCCATTGACCATGGCAGGGCCCTTCTGAGTCTGAAGCACAAAACCAAAGGTCTTGGCAGGCCCATGGCCCATTTCAGGGACCAGAGAGAAGTCACAATTGTATGGTAATTGGAGCAGGAACGAAAAATCAACAAAACAACTAAAAAAGAGCAACAAGCAATATGAGAGTCATGAAGAAGTCATCAACAGCTGGTGATCAGGGGTTGTTCCAACAGTCCTTTGTTTTTCAGAAGTGGGTTTTCTCTCATTTGATGGGTCCATTGTGTATGTTTTGTAAATGCTTTTTCTTCTTCTAAAAACTTTCTTTTTTACAAATCCATTTACCTTGTAATTCACTTCCATTTTAAGGTCATTTTACACACATGTAACTACTGTACTTTATAACAAATTCTTTTTTCCTTCTAGCCTTAGAAAACACATGGCTTCACAAGAGGGAAAACAAGCTCAGTCCTTTACAGACATCTTTGATGAAGATGAAGCTGAAAGATCTTTTCTATTGTCCAAGCCCACTTGCTTAATTGTCTTTGGAAAGCCAGTAAGCTGTCTGATAGAAGTTTTTTTTTTTTCAGATATTCTGCTAACAATTTTATTTTTCCTTTCAAAACATTAATTTACCAGTGTTACCAAAAGGGTCAAATACCGACTTTTTAAATTTTGTCACTCTTCAAATTCTGCAGAGGATGGTAAAAATTCTGGTCTCGTTTAATGAGACCAATTCTTGCCTTCAGTGACCAGTCAATTGTGGTTAAAAATGTTATTACTGTACTGAAAAATTACACGTTGCTCAAAATGTTTCTTCTGTTTTGACATTGGCAACTGGATTGTGGTGGTTTAACCACACATTTTTGTGGTGGTTTAACCCCAGCCAGCAAGCAAACCCTACACAGCCTTTTGCACACTCACTTACTCTGGTGGGGTGTGACAGAGAATCAGAAGAGTAAAAGGGATAAAATGCATGGGGTTGACAAAAGCCATGCACATGAGCAAAGCAAAACAAGGAATTCATTCACCACTTCCTATGGGCAGGCAGATGTTCAGCCATCCCCATGAAAGCAGGGCTCCATCACGCTTCATGGTGACTTGGGAAGACAAATGCTAACACACCAAAGTACTTCCTTTTCCTTCTCTTCCCCAGCTTTATATGCTGAGCATGACACCATGTGCTTTGGAATATCCTTGTGTGTCAGTCAGAGTCAGCTGTCCCAGCTTCCCATCCACCCTCATTTTCCTCACCAGTGTGTCAGTATGGAAAGCAGGAAAGGCCTTGGCTCTCTGTAAGCCCTGCTCAGCAGTAACAGAAACACCTCTGTATTATCAACACCTTTTTCAGCACAAATCCAAAACACAGCCCCACACTCTAGCTACTGTGAGGAAAGTTAACTCTACCCCAGCCAAAACCAGAACAATGCTATTAAAATATTTTATGTTTTTAATAAACTTGACATATTAAAGACATGAATTAGTGTAAAAGGTTAATGTACTGACTTACAGACATGCAATGAGATATTACAGATCTTAATATTAAAACTTGGACAAAATGCTATCCTATGTATTTGGAAACATTCAAAATCCACCAAGATGTCCCAATAAAAGGATCTGTACTATATTTTAACTATAATTCAAGGTCTGTCTTTTTCTCAACTGATTTGTGGCCTCCTTAACTTAGAAAAATTTGATGTTTTGTAAATCTAAACTTTTCAGATTTCTTTTTTTCCCCCACATCTAGGTTTGCATTATTGCCTCAGTTTGCTGAAGGGAGTTCTTTTTATTTGGTACAAGTTTGCCCTATAACATGTCTTATGAGTATATGCACTTGTAAGAGTGTACTCAGCTCAACAGAAAACTACAGTGAACTAACTCATCTAGTTTTAAATGAACATCAAAATTTTAACCTTACATGAAAAAGGTAACTTTATGTTTTATAGACCAGACCACCATAAAATGCTCATTGAAAGACAGTACAAAAAAATTCTCATATTCTCAACCATTGCCTTCTGTAGATGCTTGACATCAATATAACAAGGGATTGAAATTGTACAGACCTTACTAGGAAAGCAGGGAATTAAATAGTTTCTTTTTATGGTAATATGTTTTATATATTTGACTGATGTGCAGAGTATCCTATTTAAGACATATCTTTTAAATTAAAAACATAGTGCCATTAAAGCAAATCAAATACATATATTCTCATCACACCTGTAAGATGTAAGGTATGAGTAGGCTGGAGTATTTGTTGATACACTCTTAACTGGGAATGTAATTTATTTGTGGGGTTTTGCTATTTTTTATCACAAAATTTATCAAGGACAAAAAAAATCTCCAAACAGGTCTTCTTATATGCCCTTCTAAAAAAAGGCACAACCCTAAGGATGGAAGATGGTGAGTTTTGCAAAATCCCATTCAGTTAATCACTCTTGAAAGCCTCGTAGCTCTCAGTTATGTCGGTTTTCCTTTGGATTCATGTAAATAATAAAGATTTTGTCAGTATCTAACCAGATTTGTGGACTAACAAGGTCAGTTTTTAAGCATTTGTTGGTTTAGGAAAAAATATTATCCTGATGTATCCTACTCAGAAAGGGTTGAGTAGGTTTGCATCATAATTTGCTTTGAGGCTGGCTGAAGATAATAAATATTTGTCCTAAGGAGTTTCTCAGAGGAATTTGGTCAAATCATAGCTGAGTTTTAGACAGAGTTACTCAGAAACAAACTCAGTATAATGGCTTTGGAGACAAATAGCTACAAGTAGCAGCATATAAGCAATGCTAGGAAATATGAAGTAGAGGATGGTGTTAAAAAGCGTGTTTTGTGTTTGCCCAATGCATAACTCAGAGGCCCTAATCCCAATGGTAGGTTTTCATTGTTTTTATCATGTGAAAATATGTTCTTCATTGTGTTATATGTTTGGTTTTGTTCTGTCTGCTTTTTTTTTAAAAGTATATTTTTCATTTTAAGGGTTCTGGAAAGAAAACATTAGCTAGCAAACTAGCACAGAGATGGAACTGCATTTTCATAGAAGGTAAACACATGCTATATTTGGAACATTGCTTTGGCTTCACAATAGCTTTTGGTTTAGAACACCCTCACTGTTCCCTGTAATTCACAGGGCATGTTTCTGATAGCAGCAAGCACTTCTGATAAGGACCAAGTAACCATTTTACCAGAAATAAAATTGCTGATCGTGGTCTTTTAGTTATTGAAAGGCTTGGAAAAATCATAGTGGTTTTTTTTTTATCATAAATTCTATTCCCAATCCTGTAAGGGGATTCATGTGACCCTTCTTGTTCACATGGGGGCAACTCATTCAACTCCAAAGAGTACAGACATCTTCCAGTGCAGACCATGAAAAAATAGGAGCGTCTTTCCTTTCTGTTTATGCAGTGTCCAATATCAGGGGATGTACTCCAGGAAACAGAGTTATTTATCAAATGAAATATCTTTACTTCTTTTGAAGATATAGAATTGTAACGTGGTAAAAATCACTTTTAATAAAGGGCTTTTTTGACTTAGGTCTATATAGAATTTTTATTTCATAGTACTGTATAACAAGAAAAAAAATTAATACCTGGTCCAAAACATAGATGAGGCCAAAATCAGAAGGGGCTTCAGGAATATACTTAAGCCAGTCCACTCTGTTTGAATGTATTTAAATCAGTACTGACAGATGTTCATCAAATTTGTTTCAAAAAGTTTCTAGGCAGTCTATCTCTGTAACACACTCTTTGCCATTAGGAAGTTTTTCTTAGCAACCGATCTAAATCTCAGTTACTGTGTTTTCAAGCCTTATTTCTAATTCAGGGAATTACTCTTTTCTTATTTTGTTCATGCTAATTCTTTTAATCTTTTAGCTAGTGAATGCACACATGTGTGTACACACTTATTGTTACTTATGCTAGTAATTTTTTTTTTCATTTTCTACATCAAAAAAGGAAGAAGCAAAGAAATTCAGCATACATAAACATGAATAATTTCATTCAGAAAGGACCTCCAGAGGTAACTGAGTCCAACGTTCCTCTCAAAGCCGGGTCAACTAGAGAGGGCGGCTCAGTTGAATCTGGAATATTTCCAAGGATGGAGACTCTACCTCCTCCCAGAGAAACACTTTGCAATGTTTGACTACCTTCTTGATGAAAAATTGCTTCCTAATTACCCCATTGGAATTTCTCTTGTTCCTATTCATGTCTGTTGCCTCCTGTCCTAACTGCACTTCTGTGCTGGCTGTGGGTCCATCTTTGTGACCTCCCAAGAAGTAGTTTTAGATAGCAGTAAGAGCTGTCTGGTTTCCTCCAGGCTGAACAAGGTCCATTCTTTCGGCCTCTCCTACGCTGTTAAATTCTTCTGATGATTTTTGTGTCCTCCACTGAACTTGCTCCAGAGTATCAACATCTGTCCTCTGCTGGGTTAAAAATAAACCAAGACAGAAAATTATTGAATAGGAAAGGTGTTTGCAATCTTTTTGATGACATAGTTCTTTCTATTCATTTATCCAGTGAATTGGTCAATACTCATAAATAAAACAGGGCCAGGGTGCACACAGATTGCTTATTTTCAGTTGCCTGTATTGTTAATTAGTACATTCCCTGTCTCAGTTTTGGCCCATGGCAAATATTGTTCTCCCAAACACCTATCCATAGTATGAAAGGATGTACAACAGTCATCATTCCTGGTAGGAACAGTTGGAAAACAGCCACTGTGTTTTGAGAAGAAAGTTTGTGGCTGTATAGGCATGAGTCACTTGGTTTCAGGACCTTTCCCTGGCCTGGTTTATTAGTAATATAATTGTAGCCTTAAGAGTCATTCTTGGAAACTTCTATAAAATGTCTGATTATTTAATTCATACAGAAGTTTGAAAGATTTCCAGGATCGTTCTTGTATGATGTCACTATCCACAGAGACATAGGGCAGTCTTTGAATTTGATAGATGTCACTTTTCTTAAAGTAGATGATTTTGTGTGTCTAAACAGTTCTTCTAAATCTTGGTTTTTAAATTTAAAAAGTGATGAGCTCAAATACCCATATCTGGATTACAAGACAGTAATGCTGATTGAATTTAAATCAGTAGTTCAAATAATCCTGCAAAACTGCTGTTGTGCATTTTTGTGTAGTATATACACTGTTAAAATGTAGGGAGAAGCACTGGGACCTACCCAGTCCTTGCCATAAGGCACCAGGTTCTGGATGGGCAAGGTATAGTAATGGCCCTAAATATAATGGCTTTTCGTTCAAAATAGTCTGGTTGCTTGGAGCACACATACATCCTCCTGTGTGTGTATGTGTAGGTACATATGTATCTGCAGGTACAAGTCTGTTTAGAAAATATTTTGTATTAATTATTTTTCTTATGTTTGATATGCTTCCTTAGCTTCAGAAGTAATTCAAACAAATATTCAACAAGGAACGGAATATGGACTTAAGGTAAAGGTCTAATCTTCTATTAAGTTTTGTCACATTTTTAACAAACACTCACTATAAAAGTCTATGTTTTGCATTTTACCTTAGTGTCAAAAATTGCTTTGTCAAGGTGGAAGTGTTCCTGAGGAACTGGTGACAGAAATGATTCTGCAAATGATTGATAAGTCACCAGAAGTTTCTCATTATGGTAAGTATATTTATGGCCTAAACTTCTTAGAATATGCTACCTATAATTTTACATCCATTTTACATCTATTGGTGCTCAAATGTAATTCTAGCTTTTCCTCATGCTCTTCAGGTTGTGAAATATCAATAAACTGAAAGTGTGTTTAAGAATTAATTTACCAATATGGGAGATCAGAAAGTGTCATACTGGTTCTGTGTTGTGTTGATTTTGAGAAAATAATTCTCCCAAAATTTTAAGTGTTGATGTGACTCTGATTTGACAATATTATCTGTTCAGAAGAATCTTAGGATTTAAAATACAGATATTTTATTCTTCAATACTTCTATAATACCAACACAACAAAAATCCATCAGCAAAAACATTTTAAACATTTTAAATAATGAAAAAGAAGGAAAACAGATTACTGAAAATGCAAAGTATTATGGCTTTTTTTTTTCTCTTACAAAATTGTTTATTCCCTTTGCATTTTGTCACACAGAGTAGGATGGATGAAATACTAATGGTAGTGGCTATAATTCTTCTATTTGATGAAAGATTTTGTTAAGTGAGGCTGTCAGGACAAGTGCTGCAGATCTTGCTAGTGTCTGAACCTACTTCCCCGATGAGAAAACAAATGTACTGCCAAAAGGAAAGGAAGTAAAAGGGAAATGTAGTTTCTTTTCTTGTTTTGACTTTTATTTGAATTTTCCATTATAGGAGAGACGGGTGTAATGCCAATGCTAGTTTCTACTGGTCTAAAAACTAGCCTGCTTGTTAAGCTTTCAGTTGCAATGGATTTTATTCCTTCTCTAGTACAAAACTCAACAGTTTTGCAAAATATACAGCCTTAGCTGGTGAAACCAGGCTTTTGAAACAGTATAAAAAAGAAAAATAGGGAAGAAATTTTTAAAAAAGGACAGAAAAAACTGCTGGAAGAGGTAGCAGCAGAAATGCCAGTCTCTTTAACACATATGTGAGGACTTTGGTAAAGGCATGAAGAGGCTTCTGTGTTAATGGAGTTCCCCTCCTTGAGTCAGTCTGAAGATGTTTGGAACACAGAGGAGCACAGAGGTCCTGGAGACTGTAAACACAACTGTAAAGTTGAGTAAAGTTTGGTTCTTATAGCCAAGACACTTTCTGTATTACAGATGCCCCAAAGTAGCAAGGAATAGAATAACCAACATCCTCACTATTTTTCCTACCAACTAGAACTGACCTCCAAAACCAATTTTTGTTTTAGTATTTCTAGTAACTTCTTTTTTATCAACTACTATCTTAATGAATCCTTAGGAAGCTTAAGTAGGTTTTCAGCAGGAACTAATCAGTCAATTCACAGTAAATTATTCTTTAAAGATTTTAGAAATTATTGCATGAAATTATTCTTACTTTTAGTGTTTGTAAAAAGCAAGTTTTTAAACAGTGCACACAATAAGTGTATCTCAAAAGCTTCTTGCTAATCCCTTGGTTAATTTTTGATCTAGTTGATAGTTGTCTTAGGTATACTTCATGAGTTTTAATCTCCTCACATTATTGATTTGGGGCCAAACACTCTCTCAGAGAATGGTTTCCCATGTTACACTCCCATTTCCCTCACATCAGCTGTTGTTATCTGGGATGTGTTGATAAGCAGAGGCTGTGCACTTTCTTCACACCTCACTACCAGTTAGAATTCTCTAAAGGTATCAACAGTTTAGCATCCAGGATTTTCATTTCCTAGAGGAATGACTATATATTTTGCTCTCCCTTGCTTATCTTCTTTTCTTGCATCTATGGATAGTAGTTTCCCAAAGAAGTAGGAGTCTTCATTCCTAACACCTTTGGCAAAGACTGCTGCCACCTTTTTGTGCTTGCATTTAAATCTTATCACATAAAATTCTAAGCATGCACCATTTCTCTAAGGGAATATTCTCATTATTTGTCTAGAAACATCCACCTGATTTTTGTTTAGTCTCTCATCCCGGCCTCATGAATATTGATTTTGTTGCTATTCAGTAGTTCTTACTGCATGCATACAGCCATCAGTAGTTACAGTACTTTCCTAGGAACCTGAAGCCACAAGTTCATCCGTGGGGCTGAGCACTGTAATACTAGGAAAACATATTATTACCACTCTGCTTGTCATGTCTAGCCAACGTCAGTTTGCCAAACAGGACTCAGAACTGGGAGTCCTGAGTGAACAGATGCTTACCAAATTATCCATGTGTATACCATGTATACCTCCTCTTTTTGAGAGGCAGGAGATGGTTCAGACTCCCTTTATTAGAAGCCAAAACGTTTAAAGGTTGTGTAAAAAGCTTAGGCTCCTAGTTTAAATGCTTTAAGTCATAGAGTGGCTGCTTTTTGCAGTGCCTTTTATAAAGTCTTCTAGTGGCAAAACTGGTTGCTGAAAGCTTGTTACGTTTTAGGCACTGAAATGTCTCAGCTGGGCACATAAAGCGGGTAGTCTGAGTATAGTCTTTAATGTCTATATGTTTTTTATTGAATTAACAGATGTTGAGAGTACTCTATAAAGCTGAAAACAACTCACTTTTTCTGTCTGTATTTCATCTGAAGCAGACATGGGTGCATAGGTTTTTTAGCAGTGTTGTGTCATGTACATGGTTTAAAATTGTACTACTACATGTATTGTTTAAAGGAGATGAGTATAACTAGCTCTATAATTGACAAACCCTCTTAAAATATGTTCAATTAAATTTATTTGGCAGGTTATGTTCTTACTGGATTTCCTTCTCTCTCAGAGGAATACATGACTGTTCGACAACAAATAGAGAAAATAATAAATCTAAAATTAAAACCAGATATCATGATTAACATTAAGGTAATGTCATCTTCAGTAACTTCCTAGTGTTTTTCCTAATTATTAGTAGACTGATATGCTATGCATGCCAAATAGAATATTTTCCTCTGTATACTTGAGTATAGAATTTATTGAGGAATGATAAATTCTTCTCTTTTATATTGGAATAGAGTTTCACTGGTTTGTTCCTTCATAAGCATTGCTGAGGTAAAATAATGAACATGTCCTAAAACTTCAGTAGCAGTTACAGTTTTTGCACCTTCTCCTTGTAGTTTTTGCACCTTGTAGAAGATACAGGTTTTCAAGAAAGGGAAGCTTTGAATTACATGATTATTATGGGATTTTGGACACATGTACATCTTCCACTTGTGTAATGCAGGAAGAAACTTCTCACATATGGAAGTGATGGGGTTCACTGCGAGTCAGATCGATTGAGTTTTCAGCGACCCTCGTCACGTCTGGGTTTGTCCAGCAATCCAGAGCGGCTAAGATTAGCAGGACAGCATCAAAGGGAGAGTTTGAAACAAAGAAAGTTTTAATAAAGACAAAAATAACAAACTCTTACAGAGAAAAACCGATGCCATGAGCTCAGGGTCTGTGCTCCTGCTAGAACACCCCAAAAATGCCACGAGGCTCTTTGTTCAGCCTCTTTTGTGTAAACTGAGGCGGGATTCTTGGCACTCTGCCCAGTAAGGTTGCAGCAGGTCGGTTCAGCAGACCCCATGAGGCCCCGTGGCTTCATGCTGGCACACAGCCAAATAGGGAGAAAACTTTCTGGCTTTTGACCTTATTGGGAACACAAAGAGCAGAGCCTCACACTGCTTCCAAGTGAAAACCCTTGGTATAGATGAGGTGCACTGCAATATGGAAGATAGAAAGTAAATAGTTTTATTTTTCAGTCACTAATTGTGAAACTGCTTCATTATTAATCAATCTTGTTTACAAATCTCAATTTCTTCATTTGCAGTGATGTGACGTACCAGATATTTTACAAAAGTAACTGTGATATAACCAGAGAAACATAAATCATTGTTAGTGTGGGATTTAGAGGACTTTCTCAATGTAACTTAAAAGAATGGTCTTGCTTGCTACATCCACATTAGTAAACAAAACAAGGCAAGGTGGACTGTACAGACATCAGGCCAGCTGCTTTGGCCAAACACTGCTCAGCTGTCTTGTTAGTCAGAATGGGATGGCAGTGCCCAAACTGCCCACAGGGAAAGGCACAAGGCCTGTGCCATTCTCCAGATTGTGCCCAGCTGTTCACTGGGGAGGATTCTAGCTGGCCCACACTGAACTGTGTCAGACTCCATCCAACAAAATAACCATATGTGTAGTCATGAACACACTTTCAGGCCCTTCCTCTAGCAATGTTTTATTTATAATCAACTTGATTATTTTTGTTTTCTACTTTGAATGTGCAGAATGAGCTGCTGAGACAGCTCTGAATAGTCAGCCTCTGGTGATGTGCTCCATTCTCATTGGGATTTTGATTCTAGTTGGCACATCTATGTGTTTTGTCAGATGCTAAGCCTCTGGGTATGGACCTACTTTATCACTTTGCAGATTTAACTCAGTGTTTATTTTAATGCCATACTTTTAAGACTTAATTTTCTTGAACATGCATAATGAAAGCTGGTGAATGCCTACTTCAAACCTTTTTTCTGTGGTCTCAGAAAGATCCTAAAACATCAATGAAACATATTTTTGTCCTGCTTTTCAGGTAGATTTGATTTTTTCAGAAAGTCAATCTTTGTTTTAATGCTATGTAGTAAGAAATCTCTGTTGTTGAGAATGTGTTGTACAGATTCACGTGCAACAATACAAATAGAAGAGTGATACTAACTACACCAGAAAGAAAAATGAAATTCTTGACTTCATATAGTAACACTATCTACTCCAGGAAAAGGACTGAGACTAAATGTACATTAAAAATCCTTGCCCCAAAGTCAAAGAAGTAACTTTGCCTTTGATTTCAGTGGATTGAAGCTGTTTTCACATATATGCCAGGATTGTAACTATTTTCATTAGATCAAAAACAAAGGAAGAAGGGAGATTCTAGATAACTGTGGCAATAATGAAATAGTGTTATTAGTAGACCAATTAAGAGAAATTTTGTCTCTCCAAGAAAAAGATGTTATAGCAGCACAATAAACACAATTTCCTTTTAATTTTTCCTTGCTAGTGTCCAGATTATGAGTTATGCCAAAGAATATTGGGACAAAGGCAAAATCCTAATTCAGGGGAGATATATCAGAGGAGCCAGTGGGATCCTAAAGTTACTGACAAGCCTAAGAAAGAGAAAGATCAGGATGAAGAAGAGGATGAAGAAGAAGAAGAAGAGCAGGATGAAGAAGGAGAAGAAGAAGAGGTAAATATTGCTAAACAGTGCAAAATATTACAGTGTACTTTAGACAAAACAGAAAAAATTCTGATCTTCTAAAGTATCAACGTACTATGTTATGAATTTATTTTGCTCAAATTTAATCTTAATTCCATTTCTGTCCTGCTTTAAGAGACGTGGGGTAACACTTAAACAGTAGGTTTAAATGACAGCAAATGTTGATCATTGTATACCTTAACCTGGACTCAGTCTTTGACCCAAAAGTCACTGATCTGTTTCTTAGCGTAAGTTAAAAGTGTATCAGGAGGAGAAGGGTGGCTCTACACTGCCTGTTTCTTGATCTAGACAAATAAAAGAGTCCTTAATTTTTTTTTTTATTGTAGCAACTTTTTACTAATATTTGCAGGACACTAACTTGTTTTCTTGTTTTGGTGTTGCACTATTACAAATGGATTTTCTTTTTTTTTCATGAAGGTATTAGTTTTGAATTCAGGTCAAATTTTTATAATAGGGGTCAGAGACTTATCAACACAAGTTCCAGGCTCATTGCTCTCAATTCATAGAAACTACACTTCATCAGGATAGAATCATGCTCAGCATTCACTGGACTAATACTCATTGCAATACTTTCCAAAGCTACTTTATTTGAATTTGAATGAAGACAAAAATTATTTTAATACAATATTTCTGTGTCTTGAAATTTTGTTTTGCAGACTGGAGAAGGTCCACCTAAGAAATTAGAATCTTTTGATCAATTAGTGCAGAGGCCTGAAGATTTTCTTGAAAATGCAGAGAAAAGAATTGGAATATACAAGGATATAATGCTTCCTCCTTTAGAAGTAAGAAAAAGCAAAGTAATATGACTATGCATAACAAAAGATTTTTAAAATGTCTTGCACTGTTTTAATTGTTTTTTTTTTAGTTTGAGATTTGTTGTATTGAGGTGGTCATGCAACAACATATCCCCAAATTCTGAAATTTATTCTGAAATCAGTGATACAAAGTTGTCATGTGTAGGTGTTGTTTCTACTCTGCAGTCAAGATAAAGTAATCAACTTTGACTTTTACAAGTGAAACCATACCTGCCACCATAAATGCTTTCTGAGTCTAGTAAGTGAAATATTTGGAGACTCCATTGTTTCATCGCCATTGCCAGAGTCCATTCCAGAATGCAATCGCATAAATAATCTGCAACCACTGTCTTCCACTCCAATAGATTCCCTTTCTCACCTGCTTCATTGCCTGCAGATTTATATACACAATAATTAGCCCATTCGTTTGTTTTACCACTTATTTAATTTCTGAAGCAATGACATTTTCTGTCCCTGTTGTGTTCAGGAAACTGGATTTACTGTATACTTCTTGCCCTTCTTCCCCCAACCAAAAAAAAAAAAAAGAAAAAGCCTGAGGTCCAAAGGAATAGTTTGTTCTTTTTGGTTTTTTTTCTTTTTTTCTTTTTTTTTTTTGTTTTTAATCTCTTAGTACAAGCAACTGCAAAATCCTCATGTTTGATGCCCACTTGACAATTACTGTTCATGCCTTTCAATTTCCCTATGGAATTAGTTAAACCTATAGATAAAATTGTGTAAAAGTGGTATAATGGTCTTTGCTAGATTAACAAACTTGTTACTGCTATGAAAGGGAAAACAAAAAATGTGGTATCTTTAATCATAACACAACCTCACATGGATTTCTTTTAAGTGAGCTAATGAAAAGTTTAGATTAAATTACTTTAGGACGTATACCAAACTTCAACAGTTTCAACACATTCCACTAGCTGGTAGAGTTCACTTAGGGTTCACTAGCGATGAATGTATTGGTGAGGATGCTTAGTGCTCCACTAACACATTAAAAGAACATGGGGTTTTATCAATTGGCCCAGGCAGTCTGAGATGATGAAACTGAAATTGAAACAAAAATCTTCTAAGATGTGCACTTTGCACTGATAGGGACATAGGTAGAACGAACTTTGGAAAACACATTTTGATTTCTTGATAAATTGTTGGGATTAAAATGACCTGAAATAAATGTGAAATACTGCAGTGAGGAAGGAAACCTAATGAACAGCTATAATATGTGAAATAATTGGCTAGACCTCAATACTTCAGACAATCTGCAATCGGTGAGGATTTAGTTAGTCAAAACTAAGTCAATAAATGAGATGCTATTGTTTTAACTCAAATACTATGGATGTACTAGTAAGACTGTAAGGCCATTGTACGTAAGAGAAAAACTATTATCCTCTCTTTAGGAGAGTATTAGAAAGAATTAATTAGTTATTATCTATTTCTACCAAAGATAGAGCAGATGATTTAGTTTACAGTATAGAAGACTGACTAGATGAAATGAGCCAGGAAATGAGCTCTGAGTAAAGTCACCTTCAACAGGCCATTTTAGGCTTCAGGTTAGACCAGCATTTGTCAGGAATGGAGTGAGTGTTCTCAGTCCACAGTGAGAGGCATTAACAACCAGCATGGGCTGTTTTTTTTAGTTTAAGACATTATTTGCTAGTGTGAATATTTAAAATAAGGAAAATAAAATATATGGTCCAAATATTAAAGGAATTGGGAGTCGGGACCAAAATTAAAACATGGGACTCATGACTGGCATTTCCAAGAAATGTATTGATTGAGATTGCCATCATTTTCCAGCAAAGAATTAAGGTAGTTAGACAAAAGTTGAATTCATACACAAAATGTTACTGTTTTTTTAGTTCTCTTGCATTTGAGCTAAGAGTTCTAAGCTATCTTCTGAACCCATTGTAACTCCAGTTTTGGAATTATCCCTGTATTTATCTGTCATCAAATAAAAATTAATCTCCAGAAGATTTTGTAAGCCATTAATACAATGAATAATGATTTTGCTGAAGTCCCCAGGAGTCCAACCTTTGATATGTATAGGAAGAGAATGAGCTTCAGTGTGATTATCTGGTTAACTATACCCAATTGACAGGTATATTCTTAAACAGGAACTGTTGACTGACCATGATTGTCGATATCTTATTGAAGTGGATGGAAGTCAGCAACCAGATCATGTCTTTGAAGTAAGTAAACTATGCACCAGCTAAGTTAACCTCCACTAGAAAATAATTTCTCAATTCTGTGGATTGTTTTCCTGTTGGCAAAATTTTAAGTTGTGTTTAAAATGCATTCATTTACTATTAGAAAACATGACTTTCAAAATAACTTGCTTTCCTTCCTCTATTAGTTGTAAGATTCACTGCTCTGCCCCTAGTCTTACATATATGTTACATTAGAATATTTTCAGGCAGGCTACAAACTTTTGTATTATGTCCATCTGGTTTCAGTGCTTTTTCTGATCTATGTGAATGTAAAATATAATGAGAAATTAAAACATTTTCAGTATGATATATTTACAAAACTGATTTATTTGATAGTTGTGTCTAAAATATATTTTGTATAATAGAATATAATTTTTTATTAATTTTGATTTTGTTTTGCGATGTAATAGACAACCCTTGATTCCTGTAAGAATTCTACTGAGTGCTAGATTTTACTAGAGTGTCTAGATTTTTGGCTTATAGCAGAGCAACTTGTTCTCCCTGTTAAAAAACCTACAATGGTAAATTTTGAAGATAAATAATCTTATCCTCTGCCTCACAACTAAAAGTTGCTTCAAATCAGAACCTAGAGTATGAGGTTGAAAATTAAGTAGGAGATTGTTTTTGACAAGGTAGGAAGTGAATATATGCATTTTCTCCTCTGTTTGAAATAAATTGTATTATTATAATTCTGTAAGTTCATTATTTTAGTGTATGCTTAACTCTACCAAGAGTGGTCCTATGGGGAAAAAAAAGCAGTAATTTTGCAACATTAGAACATAAAATTTCCTCATTTATGATCTGTTTGTGAAAGTTACAACACAAAATTCATAGTAAATGCAATCAAGTTATGATTCCAACCATTTTACCTACAAGTAAGGCAAAGGCCTATTATAAAACTAGCCCAAGCATGACAGAATTTGCTTTTTCATTTCAAGAATACTTGCCTTCAATCAATATTACATTCAGAAAATACTTCAAATAAACTTAACATCAACTGATTCTCATTGGTAGACTTTTGGTCTACCTTTTGAATACCTTTCAAAATAAATTACCCAAAGTTGTATTGCTTCTGAATGTGCATAATCTGATTTCCCAAAGAGATTTGCCTCTTTTTCCGATTGGAGCTCATCTGAGTACTTGCACTGCCTTGGGGGAACCTTCACAGTCTTGTCCTTTAGTAGGCTTGGGATTCACAGCATAATGAGGAGATAGAAGGGCTGTGATTTGGCCTTTTGCACTGCCTGTATCTACCAAATAGCTTCTTAAAAATCAGTTCAATAACTAGCATGAGTCTGAGTTAGAAACTGGGCCTTGGTGTTTATGTAGCCACTATATAAATAATAAATTACAGTTTTAAATAGATTTTGGGGGCCCTTCTGAAGACAAAAGCAGTTTTGATTGGTACTAAATCAAGACTTATTTTCTCTTCAGAAAGTGGTAGGCAGACTTGAGTCTATGGAAATTCAAAATGCAGCTCCTATAATCAGACTTCAAAGTGAACAAGAAGAAGAAACACTGGAGGGAAAGCAAAACGTAAGTGTGCTTGTCTAAAGTGTGATTGACTGAAATAGCTGGAATTATTTTTCTTTTCTGCTGCAAACTTACATGATAACATCTTTCTTTCACAACAACCAGTTTGTTTTACCATGCAGTAAGGGCATTTTGTAAGCATTGACCTTTCAGAAGTGAGAATTTAAGGTCATTCTGGGACTGAAATCCACTTAAAAAGTATGAAAATAAAAAAAATCTGTCAAAAAAAACAGGTAGTGATTATAGTAAAACTTTGAACAAAATGTTTATTTTAGCAATAGAGGAAAAATCAATTGCTTCCAAGGAAATAAAGAAACTTTAGCCAAAGGATAACAATCTCAGTAACTGACTCTTAGCTCAGTCTACTCTTTTCCTGAATAAGAAACAACATGCTAATCCAAATATAGCGATATTCTGCCTAAATGAGATCACATTCGTTCTATTTTCCTGTAATTAATTAGAAACATGACAAGTTACTGCTGAATTTTGCTGAATGATGGCAATTACAATTTGTGTCCCTTCCAAATAAAACTGAAACCCAGAAGTTTTGCATGAACGTCGTCACCTATATTTAGTTGCAATAATTTCTTAAACAAAACTTTGAGTATATGAATAGAAGTGTAATGGGGAGACCCCACATTTTCTGAGAAATACCTCTCCCTTCACTTTTCTGTTTTCTCAGTTCTTAACAAATTCACACGTGAAAGACTTTCTGTGTCAGAGGTCATCTGTATTTATTATTTAGTTAGTCTGTGTGTAAGCTTTTAGCAACCACAGTATTCAGGGCAAAGAGTTCTGCATCTTAACTGAACATTATGTACAGAATTGCTTCCCGTTGTGTTGAACCTGGAGCCTTTTAGCTCAGTGTCCTCCAGTATGCAGAAGTCAGTGAGTAGTTTGTTTCTCTACATCTACTCTCTAATAACTCATTCTTTCAGACTTCTGTCCTGTTCTTACGAAGCTATACTGAAGAATTTCAGTCTGTATAATTTTATACCTTCTTACACAACAGTCCTGTGGGATTGATCAGTTATATTACCTTTTTCTGAAACTTATCCAATTTTGTTATGTCCTTTCTGAGAATAGGGCAGCAGGAGGCCCATTGCAGTAAAGACAAGGGCAATATTTAAACAATTTAAACATAAACCTTAGTCATCTATTCTCTCTGTGCTCAACATTCCTGACATTCAAGTTGGTTTTCTGACTGCTCTTGGGCATTGAAAAAATGTTTTCACAGAGGGATCTATTTCTGAGTAGTGACAGTCAGTGAAAATTCATAACTTTCTGTGTAAAACTGCTATTTTAATGCCTGCCTTTGTTGGTTCTCAAAATTCTTCTGCAGTTCTTCACAGCCAGCACTTGTCCATACTATTCTGAATTTAGAGTCACCATGACTTTAGGATTCACTCACTATTCGCATTTTGTAAAAAGGCTATTAAACTTATTCCTATCATATGATATTTCTGCATGCCTAAAATAGAAATTTTAATATTGCTATTCCCTGACTCAGAAAATGGTCCTTTTTTCATACCCTTTAGAAGAAATCGTAGCCAGTTTCTGTTGTATTCAATAAATGGCTCTTTATAATTTTAAACTTCTAAAAGTAATAAGTAAAGCTTACAGGAACTATTTTAAGTACTATTTCTTTTAAATAGACCTGAAAAATGAAGTCATTTCTCTTTAAAATTATCCTACAATTCTGAAATAAATAACTGTTTTTAAATGTTCAAAAAAGCATGCTGTGGTTTTCTTTTTAAGTTTGCTTATTTTCCATCAAAAGCTTTACAAAAAGTCTAATAAAAAGGCATATGTAGCTTCAGACAAAAATTACACTTGCAATTATTGCTATTTTAATAAACAGGATGAGCTTTTCCGGGCTCTGTCATCTTACAAGCTGATAGCACCCAGATACCGATGGCGTAGGAGCAGGTGGGGACAAGTGTGTCCCGTGGCTCTAAAGGAAGGAGACATTGTAATGGGAAACCCAGAGTTTGCTGTCAGGTTAGTGGAATTTGACACTCTTAATTTTCATATCTATTTTATGAGATAACTGTCCATATCTGTTAGCTTCTCTTCTGTTTTAAGTTTTCTAGGTAAAATGTACGTACTGTCATCCCAAGAGGCATTGAAAAAATTTGTATTGAATCCACGGCCTTACCTCTTACCTCCAATGCCAGTTTCTCCTTGTAAAGTATTCGTATTTGGTCCTCCATTCTCTGGAAGAACAACTATTTGTAATGTAATTGCACACAATTATAAAGGAAAGGTAGGTTCATAAATGTCTTAGGTAGCAGAGTATCAGCTGGGGCATGGGAATCAGTTAAGCACATTCTTGTCATGTAATTAACATTCACATTACAAATACAGGGATTACAGAGGAAACAGAGGATTTTAGTGAAATTCATTTTTTTATAAAAGTAGCTACAGATCAAGAATACTTTTATATACCCTCTTACGTTGCAGTTGTCTTAGCATTAGAATATTATGAATAACTTTTATAACTAACATAATTAAATATAAATGCAAATTAAAAATATTTTTTTTTCGAAAAAACCGTAAGCCTGCACTTGAATTGTATGTAAATTTTTCTGAAATCTGCAGAGCTTTTCCAATACTGTTTCATTTTCTAGAAGTTGGATCAGATGCTATATTTGTCTTCTGTGACATTTGTATTTTTTCAAATCATTTCATTAGGTTCTTGATATGGACAAACTCATTCAACAATATAAAGAATCAAGAGGAAAAAACACTGAGAAATTGCAAAGGGATGCAGTAGAAAAGGCTATAGCAGCAGTGAAAAATAGATTGGGATCAGGAGAACAATCAGAAGAATCAGGTGAAAAAGCTGTTCCATGGTCTTTGAAGCTGTCTTATTTGCTTGACGTTATTTAACTGATGCAGTTGCTGTCACTTTGACTTAGAAAAAGTTGCAGAAGTTGTTATGACTGCTGTGCATTAAATATGAACTAAACGTGGCAGTGAAAGGAATAGCTTAGTAAAATTCAGTGTTTTTTACGTATATATCTATATAAATCCTTTGAATTTGAGGGCCATGTAAAAAAGAGTTTCCTGAACTCTAAGCTGAAAGAAGAAATTGGTTCTGACTGACATTGGTAGAAAACATTCCATTTTAATGACTTTCTGACAAGTTAAATCTCTGCTAAAATGAAATACTCATCAAGAAAGCAGCTTGTCAGCTGGACTGATGTGAATCCACATTATAAAGATTTTTCACTTTGGAGCAGCCTTCCAAGTATGCTGCCACAGATGGCACATTCATAAGTCACTCCAGCTCTGGTCACATTTTAGACTTCTTAACCTGCCTTGTTTTCTGCAGCTTGAAAAATTCAATAAATATATTGCAAAGGCAAAAATAGTATGTTATTTTAGTATCTTTTAAACAAAGTTTGTATTTTTTTTTAAGGAAGTTCGATGGAGGCTTTTCAAAATAATTTCTTTTGAAACAAGACTACTCCATTGTACTAGAATTGCCTTTTTATAGTTAGCTCTAGTTATGGTTCCAATGGACAATGGGGCCATTTTGCCTTATTCACCTAAGCAAGGAGTTGTGTTTGACTTTCTCATGGGTAGATAGATCTAACAAGAGGTCAGTATATTCCTCTAGTGCTACAAAACTGGTGCTGACAGTGATAAAAAATCATTAGCATTGCAGTAAGAATAATGATGAGTTATGAGACCAAAATTGAAACAGTTAAACAGTGTTACATTCCAGATTCCTGGCTATGTAAACACTTTTGAGGACAGAGATGTGAATCCTATTGGAATTAATGAGAAATTAATCCTAATTAAAAACTTTGGAGAGCTCAAGCAATTTTATTGCAAAACTGAAGTACAAACAGAGGATGTATTTCCCCTTATATATCTTTTTGTAGCATAAGTTTGTTTCAGAATTTTTTAATAGATAAGGAGATGCTTGGGTTTGGGCTGCATTGAGTTTTTTTGCAGAATGGAAATTATTAAGATGCTGCCCCTTTTCTAGGCACCTTGTAACTTGGCAAAAGTAACCTGATAAATGTGTACATTTGTGCATGTAACAAGTATCAATACAGTCATTGAAAAATCTCGACATAAATACAGAAAGTAAATTTGGCATTTTTTCCAAATTATACTCATAGTAGATACTGCAGTTGGCTAAAACAGTTCTTCACCAAATTTTATCAAATTGTTAACTGTGAGTGTTCCTTAAAAAACTTTTAAATAATTACAGTTGTTGTGCCAGCAATTAATAAGAAAATGTGGATTCAATATTAATGTTTTGCGCATCATAGGGAATGCAGGCTACTGTATTGTTTAAAATACACTGCCTTGATCTAAAATTTGTAAATCTGGTCAACCTTTTGATTTAGGAACCAAAGGGAAATCAAATCAAAGGAAATTCCAGCATGCTGTAAGTGCCTGGTTGTTTTAGTACAGAAATGTCATTCTGTTCATATTGAAACTATATTTAGCTTAGAGGTAGAAAATAGTGTACAGTTAAAAAGGTGGAGTTTTTTACACTGAGAGAGCAAACTAAGATCTTAGTTTATGAGACGCTCTACATCTGCATTCAGAACTGGTGTTTGTTTCTTTGTCAGAGCAATTATGTATTGCTTAAAATGACTGCTGTGCTGGTGTTATGATTTAATGCTTTATTTGAGTCCTAATTTCTAATTTCTCTGTGAAGTGCATTTAAAAAAATCTATGTTGTTAGGAATACCAGAGATAACTGCTGACCACCCAGAAGTTCAAGCCATGGTAGAAGAAGCCCTGAAAACTGCATCAGTCTCTGAAGATACAATGTCGCCTCAAGTATATGCTAAAGCACTGAAGGGAGCTATTGCAGAGGTGAGACTACAAGTACTATGTAGCAAAATACTTTTCCTAAGAGCAACTTGTAACAGTTTATGCATTATCCGTGTAGTTCTTGTATTTTCCATTTGAGAGATCCGTTTCATTTATATCACATAGCCCAAAACCTTACATAGGATTGAGGAGGCACTGAGGAAGATCATGAAAGACAAATCTATTGAGGACTATTTTACAGTCCTTTATATATAATAGAAATATATATGTGCATATGTGTATATATATTCACACACTTATACAGAAATTATTTCTGTCTTGAAAATTACCTGAGCTACAAATAGTTAATGACTGGGAAAATTATCTGAGAGATCACTGTCTACTTGCTCTATTCTTATATTTGTAGTCACTATTAAAGAGCTGAATATCAGATGTAAGAGTTTGAAAAGAATTGTTTATGAAGATTTATTCAAGAATCTTGAAATGTTTTAAATTTGTTCAATGGTATTTAACTACTGAAACTGGAGTGTAAATTCTTTATAGGCAAGCTTAAAAGATCCCTATTACATTAGTCTCTTCTAGTTTAAAATGTTTTAATTTCATTCAGACATATAAAGTTATAAATGTCTTACGTTTTATTGACCTGAAATGACAATGAGGAAAAATCATAGCATTTAGAAAGTAATTTTGCATTGTGCAGTCTTTTTTGTACAGCTGACTTAAATATTTTTATATTCCTGGATGTGACATTTTCTAACAGCTTATGAAGACGAACAAAGACAGGTTTCCTGGTGCTTCAAAAAGAGGAGGGTGGGTAGTGGATAACTACCCTCTCTCAGAAGACCACTGGTCAGCTTTAGCAGAGAAAGGACTTCTACCTGACACTGTTGTCTGTCTGAAGGATACGCAAAAAGATGGTTAGTAAATGCACCCTAATGCAACTTTATATTTTCTTTTTTTTTTTTCTGTGTTGATAACTATATAAAACATACTTATGAGAAAAACTAGTAGTTATGTCCCATTTATAAAGCTTCAGGGGTCTAGAGAAGGAATCATCCAGTGAATCAACAATATTAGCACAATTTCTTACAATTTGGAGTAATAGAATTACACAGAATTTAAAACAGGAATGCTTTGCTATAACAGTAAAGAAGATTCCTCCCATTTTTAATCAATTTTAAATTTTCTCCTGTTTACAACCAGTGGGAAACACCAGTAGACTCTTGTAGCATCAGATTTTTTATTATCCTTTGGCTGGCTGGCCAGCCACCCCCTTGTGGCTGTTGGAAAAAATTTCTCTGCCTTGGTTTTCCCATTTGCAAAATCAGGTTAGAGATATGAAATTTTTCAGCTTGAGAGAAAAGGCAAGGGGAGAAATACTTGCATGCAGGTGTATCCTGTTCTCCATTCTGGGATCAAACAAAACCCCAGTAACTTCCTACCCAGATGGATACAGTAGCTTAGTATCCATGAATTCAGAGTGAGGGATTTTTACTTTATTCTTTCAAGTCAAAAGGAAGGTTGGCACCAGGCATCAATAACTGAACACATTCATATACTGTTAAAAGTTTTTCTGTCAAATCATGTCTTCATGGATTATATCTGCTTGATTCATACCACACCACAAATTTCATTGATCTTTGTCAATGCTTGATCATTACCTGTTCAACCCAGTCCATTATCAAAAGGTCTTTCAGTGGCAGAAACTTCCACTGAAGAAGGGCATGATGGGTCTATTCACAAATAGTTTGAGAAAACTCAGTAGATGCCCAGTATTGGAATCAGTCCAGAGATCTTTTCAAAGCCTTGACCCTGAATATGAAAATCAACCTGAGAAAATCAAGGTTACGCAGTTTACTCAGAACAGATTTCTTTTTTGAAAAACCCCAAACTTTTCAAAGTATATCAACTGATCAGCAAATCATCCTCACAACTCTGGAATAGTACCTAAACTACTTAGTTACACAGCTTTGTGAAATTTTGTAACTAAAAGTGTTTCAGTTTGGCCAGAGCTCATACACAGACTAAATACTGGCTGAACATTTCTATGGGAAAGGTCTAGATCCAGTGTTTGTCAGAAAATCATATTTGCAGAAGCTGTCATTCAGGACTTTATCTCAGACACTTTTGGAAAGAACCTAGGGGCAAATTGCATTTCCATGCCTCATCTTTGCTTCCCAGCCATTCCAAGCTTATTGAAATGTTCATGAACCTAGTTTCTGGGACACAGTGCATTGCCCTTTCACACAACCACAAAAAGCATCTTCTTCCTGTAGTTGGCAAAGGGTAATGAAATGTCAATACTGTGTGCTAAATAATAAACATCAGGCGTCTACTTTTAGCCTGTACTGCAGGGAGAGCACTGAGGTGGGAGAGATGCTTTCAGAATTATATTACATTTCTCGTCACTTCTCAGAATTTAACAAATTAATGAATTAATTGGGTAGAAGAAAAAGTTGCCTCATCATCCCTGAAAGGTTTTAATCTAGATCAGACATTTTGGAAACACATAGTTCTTCATGATAACCGTGTTGAAAACTGGTCAGTAACTGCTCTTTTTTTATTTTGTGAAGGGAAGAATTTGGGAATTCATAGCAGCGGCTTTCACATTAGGACCTCTCTAGAGCCTTCCTATTATGTGATTCCTTCCAATGGATGCCTTGTGAAGGCTGACCTAGAACAGAGACTAAACAGAGTTAAAGAATAAAGTAGGTATTTATTAAAAGGCCTCAGTGGATACACCTTGGGCAGTACAAGGGCCCAGCCAGGCCTACACCCAAGATGAACCAAAATGGTCACAAAATGGACAACCGGTCACGAGGTCTCTCACTTGTAAAAGCTCTGGTCCATTAGCATATTGGAGTTAATTGTCCAATTATAGCTTTAGGTTATGAAGTCACATCCTTCTTGTTTTTCTCTTTTCAGACCACTGTTGTTTATGCTCTTGGGCTTGAAATTTGGATCAGTTTTCCCTGGTTCCCAGCTAGAAAAGGAATTGTTTTGTATGCCTACTCTATGAAGAGAGCTTGCTATCCCCTAATATGAAGCTCAGAACTACACACTAAAGCAGTACAGAATCTGAAAAATATAACAGCGAAAACCTGAGGCATCACTGCAGTATTCACCTCTGCCATTTCCACTAGTTCTTAAAACCTAGCTCTAAATGACTTGCTCTAATCTGAATAACCTATTCTATACTCTTGGTAGTATAAAAATTTGGCTAAAAAATGTAGCTTTTTGCTTATGGATACATTTCCTTGAAATTAGCCATTTTGTTTCACTTTATTCTTTTTATTTGTGCAATTGTGTTGACTCTTTACTTGATTCCCACTCGTTTCTGTCATTTAAATAATCATGTAGTTGTGAAGTTTACATTTTCACAGCATTTGAGTCATTACTCTGTAAGCTGTTCCCTGACCTAGTCTAAACTCTCATAAGTCCACTGATGAAAACGGGTTTCAGCCACACAGGCACGTATAAATCTATTTGTCAAAGTAAATAAATCAGTAGAGTTCCTAATAGGAACAGCATATTCTTTCTTCATTTCTGCCAACCAGCTGTAGTAGTAGAGGTATGTACATTATTTATAATTTATTTGAGTGTTTTTCATTTGTTTCTTCATAGCTTTCTTTGTACACTTGCAAATAAAATAAATGTCAGAGTAACACATGATATATGAAAGCAGAAGATAAATCATTTCAGTTCTGTCTCCCTTTATAGACTTCATAACCTTCCAATATCCCAGATTCAGTTTTTTAGGTGCTTTAAATTGAAAAAAAAGCTCTAAAACTGTAGAAATCAACAGCGTAATAACATTTCAGTGGTATATGTGCCTTTTGTTGACTTTAAAAGAAAGTTGTCAGTAATTTATTAAATGGTATTCCTAACCCAATGACTTTAGTTTTATACAGATGCATTCAAGTCATTACTGTCATGTAATTGTGCTGCAGGAGCCTGTATACTACGCAGAGCATACCTAGCAAGTAGGGATGAAAATAATTCTGAGATTTTGGAAAGGCCAACAGATGAAGCCTTAGAAAAGAAAGCAGGTGATGCAAGGTAAAATATTCCAAATATCTAAATGTATAAAATGAGCACAAGAAAATTCTATCCTCAGTTTGTGTTAAAGGTATCAGTGCATTTATCACACAAATTAACTAAAGCAGTATGCTAAGACTGGTTATCACATATAGAAAATAATCCAGTATCTGTTGTCTTTGAGGAATATTACATTTATATCAGTACATATGGTGGCAGTAAAATGTTTTTCTAAATGGTTTTTCATTAGCCTTTCATTAGTCCAACTTTTTGATGCAATGAGACAGTAACATTTTAGATAATGAAATACATATTTTTTTTATTTTTTACAACCCAAATTATATTTCCACATCTTTACATTTAATATATCTGCAACTTGCTTTAGTAATATTTGTAAAGGTTTTAAGATAAATAAACTTTTATTTACAGAGGAGGAATGGAAGAAACACTGACATCAGAGGAAGATCAGTCTCTAGCTGCTGCCGGGGAGAAAGGTAAAAGTGTGTATTGTTTGACTTCTAATCTAATTATGTGTTTCAATCCAGTTTTTATTTCCTTTTTACATTCAGCATCTAGAAAAATGACTTTTTGTTACTCTCTTCACTGGTATGGGCACTCATTTCTTTGTGTCATTCCTCATGGATGTTACAGAATAGAGATGGTTTCCATTAAATCAGCCAGCACTGTTGCAGTTTTCAGTAAATCCGAAGGATGGGATTCTATCTCCTCTAGTAACTTTTCTAAATGGTTTATTGACTGTCTTGAAACTACTCATCAAAAAATCTGTAGCTCTTTAAAAGTTACAAAACATTTCTGGAACTTAGTCAATAGTTAATGCGAAAATCACAAAAGTGTCTGATTTTCTGGTCTTCCTCCAGTAAGCTCAGTCTGAAGTAATTAAAAGGGAATGGCAATCAGTTCAGCAATGGCTCTCTTAACATGCATTAAGAAATTGCTCAATCTGATAGCAGCACACATTATGAATTGCTGAATCCAGAAGCCTAGTAGAGGTGAGGCTGCTGCAGCTCCATGTCCCTAGGACCATGCAATTAGTCTGAACATGTATTCCCATTTCCCCCTTCATCCTCTTCTTACTCTATTATCCATGCTAGTTCCTCTCCAATCCACTTTGATCCTTCCTTCTCCTTGCCTTCTCAGAAAAGCTTCCTAATATTATAGATCTCCCACAATCCCAAGCTGCTTTTCCGTCAGCGTGCCTTAATGAATCTCATGCGCTGTAGGCAGTAATGCAGCCCAGCCAGAGAGCTTCTCGGGGTGACCTATTTCAGTAGATTTCACACCCAGATAACGCCTTCATGATCATCTTCTAATGGCCCTGAGGGGTGTCAAGTCAAGGTTATATTTGTTGTGATTAAGTTTTGGGGGTTCACCCATCTATCGTTGTTTCTCCCCTCCTTTGTGCTTTTGGGGATTAGTCTTTAACCACGTAACTTAACACCATAAACAATAATGGAATTTTGTGTACTACATGAGGTTTCCCCTCTGGTAACAACATTAATAAAACATTCTGGGTAAAGATGTTCTTACTTTGTTGCTTTCTATATTGACAGAACCACATATTTTTTTGTTTTCTCTAAAGATCCTACTGTTATATCAGAATTGTGTTATACTTAGTTTCCAGCAGAGAGAATATAATTGTCCTAGGCAGAAGTGAATAATCTGTGAAGAGTGAGATTTTGGCAGCAGACCAGCTGTTACAAATAGGCTGGATTTTTGCACCTCAGATTCTGTCAGTTGGATTGAAGTTTAGAGTTAGTTCCAGTTAGTTGCAATGGTTTGAACCTCAATAGTCCAAAAAGCTGCAGGGTTTTACTTCCCTCTTAGCCTTCTTTAATCACTGCCTAGTTTCTCAGAAGAATGTTTCTGTCTGATTTGGATCTGCTGTCACGATGAACTACCATGCATAAATATCTATCTCTATGTTAAGAACTAGGCTGGAGACTTTGGAGATCAAATTAAAACATGAAGTGCATGAATTCCCACTTTTTTTTTCTCATCAAGGATCTAGACTGCTATTACTGTCTTTTTTTCAAAGACAACATACTGGTTTCTATACAAAATTACTATGGCCAAGCTTAAGTTCTGTATTACTGGTATGTCTCACATACATTTTCTTTCCTGACCTAGTCTGGCATTTATTTTACATATATATAACAAGGCCTAAGTTATAAAGGTAGTATAAGATAGCATGCTTTTAATTGTTAATGAGGTAACATTCACCTTCTCTGTGAAAAAATACTGTCGCTTTCTAGGGTTCTTTAAATTGCATGTAGGCTTTTTAAAAAATCCACATTATAACTTTTTATAGTTTCTAATAAAACACATAGCTCTTCTCCAAAGTGAATGAATCCTATAGTATTAAATATAAAGGCTTCTACAGTGATACTTTGTCATCTGCGTCTCAGATAACAAAGTTCATGGTAGTTTTGAATATCTAACTAATTTTGATCTGAGTACATCAGAACAACATTTATTAATTATAGAAGTAATAATGTCATGTGGTATTAAGACATGTTAAGTCCTTGTTCAGAGAAAATAATGTTTTCTTACACCTACATTTTATTTCAATAATCAAACACTGACTCACCAAAACACTTGTCATGCTGCTCTTAGCCTGACATTGTTTTATTTCACATGTAGTGCCATCAGCACATTGATTGCAGCTTTTCTTCCATGTGATGTCTTTACAACAATATAAATGAATGTTCACAGTTCACATGTTCACAGTTTGTTGGGTTTTTATAATATATAGCAGTTATAATATAAAAATGATAGCTCAGAAAAATATTCCAGAGCCCATATCATACTCTTTTGGTCTCTCGTATATGGTATCCTATGGGAATGGCTCAAAGCTGCACCAGGAGAGGCTTGGATTGGGCATCAGTAAGTGTTTCTTTATGGAGAAGGTGATCAAACACCAGAACAGGATTCCTAGAGATGTGATTGATGCCCCAAACCATTTAAGAAACATTTAGGAAATGCCACTAATAACATGCTTTAACTTTTGGTCAGCCCTGAATTGCTCAGTTGATGAGCAGTAGATGATCATTGTAGGTCCCTTCCAACTGAAACAGTTCTATTCTATTCTATTCTATTCTATTCTATTCTATTCTATTCTATTCTATTCTATTCTATTCTATTCTATTCTATTCTATTCTATTCTATTCTATTCTATTCCATTCCATTCCATTCCATTCCATTCCATTCCATTCCATTCCATTCCATTCCATTCCATTCCATTCCATTCCATTCCATTCCATTCCATTTAAATAGATGCACATTTTAATAATCACAATTTTTGTAATGTCAGTGGAATCTGGGATTGCTTCAGCACTGAACATATTCAAGTTTCTAATGTTGTCTGTGCTTAAAAGGAGGAAATTGTAATGAACAAGAACAAGGTACTTACACGTCTTAATGAGAGTAAAAGCAACTGGAGAAGAAGACTTCACATAAATCTAACAAATGTATTTAAGTGAGTTAAGAAGCTAAGTTCAATGCTGAAATGTCTGCTAAAGATATAGAAATCAATTTATGTGGTAACTCTTGCTTGTAATGTCTTGCTGAAAATTATAGCCTCATAAATTTTTTTCATGTCCTTTGACACAGTTATTCTGAGGGGTTTTTTCAGGAATTTCTTACTCTATTTAAGCATTTTTGCAGAAGCTTTGCATGAGTATGACTGTATTTATACTAGGAGACAGCTATATCAATTCATGAGACTATATTTCAGCTGTTCTAAAGGAGTTCTCAGCTTCAAGCAGATCTGTGGGCTCACTTCAATCTTCCTGAAGTAATATTGGCGTACACTTTTCCTGCCACATTTCTCCCAGAGATGACTTCCTTTCTATAGCAAACTCAACTGGAGCACACATGCTTATGCCTCAGTAGCTCAGGCTGGTGTGTTTGTACAATCTCATCTTCACTGATGTCTCTTCTGCTGCTCTTTGGGCAGAAGTTCTTGGCAAAAATAAATCGGTAGCTGGGCTGATAATTCCAGATGTCACCTCTCATGCTTGTGCTTTCACAGCTGTTAAGATCAGTATTAGTTATAAACTCTTTAATATTGATCTCCTTTCTCATTACAGATGGTGGAGGGTTGAATCAATACCCTTTTCTTAGGCTTTTATTCTATTTTCTTGCTTTTTTATCTTTATCATCATGGTAAATTCAGTAAGATATTTGAAATGACAGTAGCAAAAAATAATTAAACCTGTTCATGTTAGTGCATTTCCTATTTAGTCTTTGAAGATAAATACTTTTTGGAATCAATTGTAATTATAACATTTTCCAGGCAGATGATGTGTGCTCAGTCCTACAGCCTCTAAATATATTTCCTTTGTTTTTCTTGACTGACTTTCATCATGATTTGTGCTCTCCCCACCTTTAACTGGAGGCTTTTCAGAGAGAGAGTTTGGACAAGGACAGTTTATTAAACTGGAGATGAGAGATTGCAAATTACTTGTACAGCAAACTTCAAAGCAAGCTCTAGTGATATTACCTTCACAGTTTGTTCAGTGTTTGAGCAAAGCTGCATGATCTTCTAAGCCACTTTCTGCTGTCCTTCATAAATCAGATGTGATAATTGCATTTAATACTTGTAATCCCAGCATTTTTGGCAGAAAATTTTCAAAATTTGAAAAACAGAAAGGTTAAGAAGAGCTTCCTCAATTAAATCCCAAATACCTTCAGTTCTTAAATTCTTTTAGTCTCTCATTCAGAGAAATAAAGACTAAGGAATATTGGTGGAGAACAACTATGCAATGTTTTGCAGAAGAAAAAAGAACAAAAGCCTATGATTAGAGCTATCAGTCTTTCTTGAAGCTCTTGTCACTTTCTGAACATCATAAGAGAAAGGACATCCTCTTAATTTACTTCACTTAATGTCTGTCCATCTGTTCTCCTTGACCCTATCCAGTACCAGTCTTGTAAATTAAATAGAACCATAAGCTAATGAAAAGATATATGAAATCTTGTAACAGCTTTCTCTCAAAAAACACTTTGAAGGCAAGACATCTTTAATGGAGATGGTCAGCTTTAGTTTTTAAAATACACATATTAGCTTTTATCTGCTAGAATTTTTAGAATATTTTAAATATATCAAATATAAACCATTTTATTTTAATAGAAATTTTTAAAATATATATATTTTTATGCATTAGAAAGAACCAACTTTATCTGTAAACCAAAGTTGTCTTTCCAATTAAAAAAATCAGTACATACAATATAAGTTTGTCTATTGAGTACATTTCATTGTAAAATGCTGAAGATTATTTGGCAGTGTATATTTATAAGTAAGAAATGAAAAGCCCGTATAAACAAATGAAAAGTCTGTATAAACAAACTACAGTATGTTTCAAAAAGAAAACTGAAAATACATTCATAATGAAATACAGATCAGTTCCAAGAAATCAAAGTGTCACTGTTATCGTGTATTTTGCCTTTCTGTTTATTTTGCTAGTTAAGCTCCAATGAAGAAGACATGCTGGCATCTGGTATGTGTGTGTCAGCTTTGGCAGTGTTTCAATGAGGAGAAAAGGACTTTTTCATCTTTTTTGATGTTTCATATGGACCAAGGGAAGAAAAAGTCACAGATACTAAAATATTAAAGGCTCTCTTTCCCCAACAATTCACTTAGAGAATGTGGGGGCAGAAAGTCTTTGAGTATTGTTTGTCTCTATGGTAACAATGCTCAGTAAAAGCACAGAAGATGCAGAGCAAAAGAATATGAGAGATTGGCATATAGGCATTCCCTACAAAAGCCCAAGATTTAAGGCTGGGGAAGATTGTTTCCTATCACCACTGTGATAAGGAAATTAAATTAAGTAGCTAAGTACTGTTAGGTAGAAGGCCACCCACATGGAGAGAAAGTTGTTTGCATTTTGATATAATTTATTTTTAAACCATTTCTTTCTTTTCATGTATTTTTCTTGACTATTTTTTTAATTTTTTAAAAAATATCTTCTCACCGTAAATAACCTCTCCAAGCAGAGTTATTATAATTTATATCTAATGGCAAAGGTACAGCTGCCTTACTTGGTCCCTGAGGCAAACTAAATGTCAGAGAGGCAACATTTTTGTCATAATAAGATTCAAATACCTTAACCAAAACCAAATGAGGTTTAGCTTGTCTGATTTTTGGTCTCTTTTCACTGGGAATGTAAACCTTTTTTCTTTTGTTACTTCTCCCCTCTTCCCAGGGGAAAGTTTCTCCAGTTCACTTAGACCTGGGTAATCTATTTAAAAGTTCTATAAATATGCAATAATTGCTGCTGGATATGTTTCCTGAAGCAACAAAACCTTCTGGATAGAGGTATTCTGTTGGAATTATGTGTCTAAGGTAGCAAAATAAAGCTGGAACACATGCTGGTCCATTCTTTGTTAAATAGGGCCTGTCAGAAGAGGTAACATGAATTGTAAGTGCATCTCAGATAAAGGTCATGGGAACTACTCTATTAAGTGGATTCATTGCCGTGTTCAATATTCTGTCTCAGATGATGCCAAATATTCATTTAAATCTCTTGTTCTGCCTGCATATTTCCAAAGTGTCATGACCTACTGAGAACTGAGAGGTTTTTAAAGGGCTGGACTATAAGATGATCTGTTGAAAGCCAGATCCAGCCAGCCCTCATCCCATCTTCCATGTGTTACTGCTGTGAAGAGGGCTGTGGTTCACAAGGCAGCACATGTGATTTCTGCAGTGTGACTGTGCCAGGGATAACATGTGCCAGCAGCAGTTAGTGTAATCCAGTTACTAATGTATCCTTTCCTTCTTTTCTTAAAATCTGTGTTCCTAAGGGAGTCATCATTACATATTGCATTAGAGCTACCCGAATTTAAGCAGGTTTTACCTGGCTAAATCTCTGTCTCATCTGGAATATATCACTGCAGAATGCAATATAATAAATGGTACCATTTGCACAACACCTTTTTATGTACATAAAAATGTATATTTATGTTCCTAAGAGGAAGGCAACAGGCAAAAATATCAATGCAGGGTATATATAATGATATATATAGAATGAATGTCTAGTTTAGTAAATGCAAATGTTTGTAAGCCTTTTCAAGGGAAAACATTATTTCTAATTCAAGATCAAACTATTTGAAATCTGTAAGGTATGTCTCCTTAATGATATGCCCTTTTTGCACTTTGATTTCTGTTTAGACGAATAATCAAGTAAGACGAAGGTTAGCCAGTGAGGTGTCAGTCTAATAGTCGTGTTGTTCAAAACTAAAAAGAAAAGGGGTTTTTGACAAAAATACTTGTCAAAATGCTTCTTTGTTAATAGTTTTGCAGTTTACCTTGGGTGTTCAATGGTATTGCTGGAGCAGGGGCTGACAGCCCTGAGGGCTGACAAGGGGTCCTGGGCTCTGGGCCGGTGAGGAGAGCCCCAGAGGCTGAACAGGGACAGCCAGGCCCGGGGGTGCCATCAGGTCCCTGAGCCAGCCCATGAATTGCTATAGAGAGCCAAACTTGCCTCAAACCTCAGTTAATCGTGGATATAGTTCAGGCAAATGGTGGTGTTGAGAGAATAAAAGTTTCAATGTCAAAAATAAAAGAATAAAATTATTAAAAGCATCTAAGCAGAAATTTAGCATATTTCTAGAGGGCTACACATTGTGACACAGACCCTTAAGAAGATGTAGACATTGCAGTACCCAAAACTCCCATACTACCTCTAAAGTGCCTGATTTCATGTATGGACTAAAAGGTTGTAGAAATAGGCACAAGTAGCAAACTAGCAAGGGGCCAACCTTAGTGTGCCATGAGGGAATTTCAAAAGAAGGTTAGATATGTTCCTTGTTCTGAAGGCACTCACATATCCCAGCTGATAGTGGCACTTTGAGGTGATGCTTTAGTTGGTAGAATATTACACAAAAATTAGGCAGCATCTTTACTCTGACCATTATGTTCTGATCTGTTTCCTGCCAAATCTTACTGGTACCTAATCACTGAAATCCAACTACATTAGACACTTTTTGCCTTTTGGCTCTATTTTAGAAAATTAAATGTGTCATTTGCAAATGTCTTCAACAGTCCACAAGAGGAGATTGAGAGATACTTCGTTCTGGGAGGAAATATGTTTTCTTAATGAAGAAAATTGTAACAGGGCAATCTAACCCTTCATAAGCCAGAACAATTGTTTGGATTTTTCAGACTGGGACAAACTCAAAATGAATGTTACAGGGCTGCAATTTGACAGAGTGAGCATTGGCCTGCTTAATGCCAGAGTGACCATAAAGCACTGGGGTTTTAATGTTTTGAGGTTTTGTATTTTTGAGAAAGTAGTCAAAGCTTTTTACATACAAGACATTACAAAAGACTTTCATTTTTAGTAATACCTCTGCTTTGTTCATGTAGGAAGTTACATAAGGAAGAACAGTAGTAATGGTCCTTTTTTATGTAAAAAATCAGTAGAAGTTCATTGGAACAGGCTGAGCTTGTTGTTACTTGTGCCAAAATCTGTTCTTGCTCCTTCAAACTAAAGACAGGGAAAACAAGAGAAGGGGAAAAATTTTGAGAAATAGAAAATCATTCCATTCACTGACAAAATTTTTTTTTTGTATCATCATTTCTGACAAGAAAAAAACACAGCATATGCTGTAAGTCCCAGCAAACTTAAAGTAATATCAGATCATTTAACTCAATCGTCTCGACTCTTTTCTGTCTGTTAGCTGACATCACTTATTAACAGAACACAAAAGAGAAATTACAAGAAAAAAAAGACAATCAGAGTTGAAAGAATATGTGAGTGCAGAGAATGGGAACAGCAGCAACAACACCACATTGCTGCCCCAGGCACAAGGTCTTTATGGTATAATATAGGCACTTGGGTGTCATCTTCTAGCTGAGATAGGACTGTCTCAGGACTTTCAGGGTCTAACAATGTATGACTGGATAGCAATTGCAGCCCTATCTAGCTCCTAACTGGAACCTTTTTTAAGATGTTAATATGACGTTTTTAATTCCATATCTGTTGTCAATATCAAGTTTTACTTTCAACATCAGCTGTCAGTGTCAAGTTCTTAGTTCCATCTGTCTTCTTCAGCAAGAAGTTGTGGTGGAAGAAACTAACCCCTTGTTTATTTGCTCACAGAGTATGACAACACATTTGGTAGGTTTTGTCATGTTTACAATGTGTAGTACCTGTGACTTTCTTATTTATATTAATGCATCCTTTCAGTCTCTAACTTCTGTCAGCTGTGAGACAGTGTTAGGAAACAGGCTTGGACTGATCTTAAACAACAGACACTACAAATTTCTGCACGATTCTTAAGATATTAAAGTATTCTCTCTCTCTTATTTAGTAAACAAGTGATTGTACACAGACATGGCTTCATTAAAGCCAGAATTTCCTGTGAGAGTTTGCCAGTTCCAGTATTTACAGAGGGAAGTCATGATAAGATTTTTTTACTTTATTTTTATTTATTTGTTCATTCAAATTTTTCCTATACTGGCATGAGGCATGATTATATGGAGAGTCTGTCAAAAGCTGTTCATCACTGAATCACAATTTTTAGATTAATGTATTCTGTATTATTTTTCTTTGCAGAAAGAGTCATCTTTATTTTGAGTGCTGATTTAAATAACCATATGTAAATATAGTTCAGCAATTTGACCTCATTTATTTTCCTGGAGAAGCCTCAAGTATATAGAGTATCAACATAATTAAACTGGGAGTTTACAAAGTGTCTTTGTAAACTACTAATATAATAATTCATAATTATGGGGAGGAAGAAGCATTAAAAAGTATGCCACCATATTTGAGCAACATAAAAATAGTCTTAAAGCATAATGATAGTTTTTAAATTTAAAAGTAAAAAAATTTAGACTCACATTGCCTATTTTACATGATTTGATTTTCAGAAATCATGCAGCCTGAGTTTGCAGAGGATGTCTTTCCAGATACAGAAGAAATGAAAACAATTAAAATGAAGATTGACCTTTTCATGGATGATTGGGAAAAAGTGGAATCAGAAATCATGAAGTCATCTCAAGTTCAGGTTGTTGTTTTAGAGATTGCTGAGCAAACACCAGAAAGTCTGCTTAATCAAACAGTGCTGGTTATGGAAAGTAAGTAATACTGTTTATGTGATTGGCACTTAAACTATCAACAGGGATTTTGGATAGTTAATGTGACGAGCATATTAGGGAGTAGGTTATACTCAGTTTGATATTGCTAATATGAAGAGGGTCATACTGTGTTCTCTGGGTCAGCTGAAAAGCACAATAGCAGCCTTTCAGACATCTAAGAGTGGGGAAAATATATATATTTGAAATATATATATAATATGGCTATGCAAATAGGTGCATAATAGCTCCCTAAACATTCTGAAAGCACATTTCCACAGTTACTTGTTCTATCTGCATGCCAGGATACTGGTTTGAGAAACGGACAGATTGCAAAGGTTCACTAATGTGTAATATTCATTGGATTAGTGAGACTTTCAGGGTGTCTAATAATCTAACCTAACCATCTGCATAGACTGTATTTCAAAACTGAATTTTACATTAATTTTTTTAAAATTAATATTTCTTTGGCAAATTACATTTCTTCATTTGTGTGGTCTTGTAGAATTTTGAGCATTGGATAAATAATACTATGTTTTTCCTATTATCACTACAAATCAAGTGTTTTATTAACCAAAACATCTATTGTGCTGGCTCTATAATAAACTGAAATTTGAGTGATGATTCTTCCTGGCAAGTAACAGGAAAAAAAAACCTGTTGCAAACAGTAGTGGTACTATCTGCATGTGTTTGTATAATACTTTTGTAATACAAGTTTCCATTGAAAATACACTTTACTTCAACCAAAAACAACCTGTAGAATTTCCATTTTTGGAGGAGGCAATATACTCATTTCCACATCTGGGGAGAACATTTTGTTCTGTGAGTAGAAAAAATGCAAGATACAGTTGGCAATATTTTCTTCTGTGTATGCGCTTACTTTCATGGACAAAGAGAATATATTCTGGTATAGCCAAAGGATAACTATTAAAACAGAAAAAAAACCCATAACCTTTTCAGAACCTTTTAAATATTATGGATGGGAATTATCTGATGAAGACTTAGAGGAGGAAGCACAAGATCTGGCAGCTGAAGAGGAGAATGAAGAAGAGGAAGAGGAAGACGAAGAAGAGGAAGGTGAAGATGAAGAAGAGGAAGGGGAAGAAGAGGAAGAAGAGGAAGAAGTAAGCATGCCAATTTTATCTATTTATGCTTTTATTATAACTCCTTTATTTTCAGTTTGAGCATAACCTCAGAGAAGTCAGATATTGCTTGATCTTGATTTTTTTTTAATCCAGTTGAAGCCTTCTTACAGAATAAGTATTAGCATGTGCTTCAAGAACACTTCACTACATTTCTGTGTTGTGGCCGATAGTAGTTTTACTACAGCAAGAAGCTCAAATACCCCCATGCTAATAGAGAGAATGACTGTACCTAGTTTTGCTGGATGGCAAGGAGGGGTTTTATTAAAGAAAAAAATAGTGAAGTTTGATTTCTGTCAGCTAACAATGATTCCATGGCATTCATGTAAATATCAGAAGATGCAGAGTCCTGTTCCATTTCAACTATTGATAATTTTCACACACCCACTTTAATAAAATTAGAGGTCTAGCTTTGCCTATTTTCGTCCTATATTGGAAGATTCCCATCCCCAAATTTAGCAGTACAGGATATCCACAGACTGTACTAGAGCAGTATTGAATATATTTTTTAGAAATTAACTTTATTGGATAAGTAATCTGACATCATAACACCAGCTCTCACTGTATTTTCTGAAGAGGTCTACATTTAAACAGAAAATCAGTTTCAAGGACACGGTAGGAAAAGATTTTTTATCATAGATACTTCTACCCTAATTTTGGTCCTCAATGGCTAACTATGATTTTCATGATATTTTTAATTTAATTATTTTCTCAGTAATTCTCTTGGACAGTTTTTTTTCTGACTCAGAATCTAAAAAGTGTGTATTTTCATAGACTTATTTTCAGCAAACAAAAAATATGTTTAGAGAATACCATCCTCATTCAATCCTCAATTAATGTATTTGTATTAATGTATTTAATCTACTTAATCTAAGTAAACTCCTGAATTCTAAGAATTCTTTAAAATTTTCATATTTTCAGGATGAAGAAACAATTAAGCAAAAGAAAAGGCATATGGGAGACACAAAACACTTTTGTCCAGTCAGTCTGAAAGAGAACTTTGTCCTCTACCCTGGACTCCAGGAACATGCAGCTAAATATAAAGAAAAGATTTATTACTTTTCAACTTCTGAGTACAGAGATAAATTTTTGAAGAGCCCTGAGGAGTATGTGGCTCACAATGAACCACTACAAGTGAGAATTTTAAAAATTATTTAAAGTAGATAATAGCAGATAAAATAACTACTTTACATTCCCATTTAGATTTGTTTATGATGCCTGATTTTTTTCTAAGTAACAATAGGCAAGCCCTTGAAGCAAATAAAACACATGGCTTCTCTAGTGATTTTTAATGTAAATTTGAATTAACACATTGAATTGATGATGCAAATACAGCAGAAAAGAGAGTAAGATTATAAAGGCTTACAATAATCTTAAAATGTGTTTAACAAATGACACATATTGGGGGTTTTGTGGGTTTTTTGTAACTTGTAAAAGGGTAAAAGAACAGAAGATTTAGCAGACTTGTCTGATGAAGTTTCATTTTTACCTGCTCATAGTAGGGTAGTAGATTTGTTTGGTGTTTCCACAGAGCAGGTAGTTTAGTCAGAACAGCAATAGAAAGTCCAGGAAAATTAAAATACAAAAGTATATGACTGGTTTTGATGGACTTTTTAATAATGATATTTTAAAAGTGAAAAACAGTAGGGGTGGGTGCACTGTACACTCCAAAATGTTTCAGAATATTCCATTTTTTTCCTATAGGCTCCTCCTTTACGGGTGTGTTTACTTGGGATTCATGGAGCAGGTAAAACTACTTGTGTACGAGAGATAACAGACAAATTAGGCATTTTCCATATTCAATTTGAAGAATATCTACAGGAATTGATTTTACCCAAAACTAAAAGAAAAGTTGGGCCCTCTTTTGATGAAGATCATGAAGATGACAATAAAATACCAGAGGAACTGGAAGACTTCTCTCAGACCATAACTAAAACTGAAACAGAAAAAACCAAACAGGTTTTAACAGGTTTAAAACAGGTAATAATAATCTTTTATACATCCATATACAAAATAACCATTTTCAGGCCAGAATAGGAATTTCCAATAGAATTGTAAAAATTGTAAAATTATGTTAAATTAAATACTTGATGTAATTTGGAAATAATAGTTCATAATCATTCTTCAAAACATTTTCAAGAGTTATATACAGGTTTTTTCTGAATAGTAGAGATAGATGCTAAATGCCCAATGGAAGACCAACTGAGGGGAAAAAAAAGGTCAAGGTCAGAATAATAATGGGAAGGCATAGTTTCCTTTACATGTTTATAATATGCACATTCAGTCAAGTGCATGTGTTCCAATTGCACAGGACTTTAAAAATGTTCCTCAGCTGTGCTCTTTGCACTCTCTTGGAGCAGAAGAATAGAATGCCTCTACCAACCCTTTGGTCTGATCATCCCTCATAAAAAATCAGAATTTAGTACTTTATTTTGGTATTTGAATACTCTGCACTTGACTAGTCACTAATACTAGTACTAATGTATAGAACAATGCTATCTATCTGGTATCTCTACTTCTGCCTATACCAAATAACCTTACATATCCTTCTTCAACATATTTTTTTGGAATTCATCCAAATATAATAGTTGCTTTCAAAAAGTGAAAAAACATTCTGATGTAGTGCAGGTAGTCTTCCAGCATGGGAACATGTATAGCCAAGTGGAAAACTGCTTGTAGGCAATTAGGAGAAACTGTGCTCATTTCAGTTTCTATTCCTCTGAATTGAGCATATGTATAATTAAATACTTAACAGTTGTGCTTGATTTTAGGTTTCGTTAAAACTCATACAGCAGCAATGGCCCTAATTTTAGGGAATTGCCTAAAATATATCATGTAGTCCGATGCAATGTGGCAAATGAGTTTGTTTCTGCTCGTTTAAGTCAAATGAAGACAGTACCCTACTTAGCCAAAAACAATAAATGCGTAGATTAAACAATAAAAGTAGATACTTCCTTGTGGTGTTGGTTGGTTGGTTGGTTGGTTGGTTGGTTGGTTGGTTGATTTTGGTTTTTGCAGGTTTTTTTTTTTCATTTTCGGTGGATTTTCTTTACATAAAGGAAGTGGAATTAACTGATGAGGAAGAGGCAATCAAAGCAAATCTGATGACTAATACAGAACTGCCTCCAGAAGTCCTTGATAAGATTGTTCCTGACTGGTGGAAGAAAGAGCCATTCCGGTAACTGTAATTAGATTCTCTCTTTCTTTAATTAATTTTAGGAAGTATATCATCCATTGTGTCAACAATTGTAAAACTATTGCAGAGATTATTTCAATGCTCTTGTACTTTTTATGAGTAATGACCTAACTGTCAGTCTTGGTTTTGTTGTACTATTTTAATTGATATATTGACAGTAGTATCATGTGCTGCACACAGGATTGGAAGAAAGTACTTGGCACACCTGAATTGGAGTAAATCTCCTAAATAGCTGGGTAGTTTTCATGGTCTTACAGGATAGATAGGAAAATAAACCTTTTATATTTTTATATAATTTTTGTCCTGACTACCTACTAGATAGGGTACAATGGTTCTCTACACAGTGTAAAAACAGGGAGATTAGTTCTAGGAAAAAAAAGAATGCCACAAGACAAAAAAATACCCAGCATTATGCTACAATATTAATGTTGTAATATTATATTGTATTAAATTATATTGTATTGTATTATATCACATCACAATACATTACACTACTAAAACTATACAATGTTGTACTCTTCTTCCCCACAGCATCCAGGGCTACTTGTTCTTCCCTCCACTTTCACTTCTTCTAGCTTCTTTGGTTTCCTACAATTTTACAATGTATCCTACTAAAGTCTAAAGTAAAAGATATAAATGTTAGCTTCTTATCAACACAACATTCATCCTTACCTAACTACTTGTCTAATTCAAAATTGAAAGGCTCCAATAAGCCATAGAGCTTTCCAGATATAACTGACTTGTTTTTACGTATGCAGGAAGAGAAATAAAAGTCATGCTGAGTGGCAAATTTCTCATCCTATACTACAGAGGAAACATAAATTTTCAGGCACAAATATTCTTTGAGAGTTGTTACCCGAAAAGTGTTTGGGGCACTCTCTATTTTTTGAGACCAGTGCCTAAGAAGTATTGTTTTTAGAGTCACACAAGCAAGTCTGAGGACACAATTAGTTTTGGGTTTTTAAGTTCTTTTACAATATTTAAGCGTTGCACATTAAAACTTCAAAATAAATTAATTTATAACTACACTGATTAAAATACACAGCGAAATATCAGTTTTACATTGACAAAAGATACTAGCTGAAAGTATTTTTTAAATTTTGCTCCTAATATATGCATTTAATATGGGAGGGTTTGTGGGGTTCACTGTGTTGCACTTTAAACTACACTGTGTAATAATAAATATCTTATTTTCCAATTAGGTCCACAGGCTTTATACTGGATGGCTTCCCTCGTACTTCAGATGAAGCCAGATATTTGTTGGAACGAGGACTCTGTCCTGATGTTGCAGTTTATATTCAAGTAGAAGAAGGTGACATTCTTAACCGTCTTTTGCCTCCACGTCTGAAAAAATGGAAAGACAGACGGCTTAAAAAACAGGAATATAAAAAGAAGCTGAAGGAACTAAAAGCAAAAAAAAGGGTAAGTTTTCAGCCCTATGTCATTTTTGTTGTTGTTTCTACAGGAGAGGTCTGAACACAGATTCTGAAACTCCCAAAGCTGTGAAGAGCACACAGAGTAACAGGTATTGGAGTCAGGAGACACAGTCCTACACATTCACAGCATTCCTAGGCTTACCATAGGAACCAAAAATAATTTAGGGCTCCTTTCCTCTTCTATGCAATTAATGTATGCAGGAGTTTGGGCATCTCGCAGCCCCAAAAATGTAGCTGTGCTGCCAGATAAATAGCAGTCCTGGAAAGCCCAGGAAAAAAGGCAAGTCAATGGAGGGAGTGAATATGGCGATTAAAAAATCAAAGGGTTCATGCACTGTGGTGGTGTTGCATCCCAGATTCCCTGAGCATATGCTGTTGAGTTGAACAGCATCTCCCGTAGGCTGACTTCACTACCGTATGGGGAGTGTGTCTGTGTTCCCAACTCTGATACTCTGCACAGGAATGCAGTAACTCTATGCCACATTCTCAGTGCTGTTGCAGCTGCTCTGTGTCCCATTCAAATGAAGCTGTGCCTGCTGTTGAACCGGTTACAAACTGGTTGAGGTAACCTGAAGCCTCTATGCTGACATTTACATTGGCACATATAATATATTCAATGTTCAATATAATATATTCAAGGTTCCTCACTTTCTATAAAAGTGAGATAAAGTACTTGACATGTAATATCAGAAAAGGTCTGAGGATAGTTACTACAGAGCAGCTAACACACAGGAAGTTAGGACAACGGAGTTTGGGACAAGACTCATACAATACCATTAATATCCCTAAACAGTCAAAGGGAACACCACACATTTAGTACCACACTCAGTCACCCCTTTGCCAAATGGCAGAAACCACCTATGAATTTAGAAACTCTGTAGTTTACCAATAAACCTATTAACTGTATTTTCAGTGTGATAAGAATCACAGTCTTTTTTTTTCCTCTAATCTCAATCTCAGGAATTGCCAAATTAGTTTTTCTGAAATATGTTTACATGTTTATCTAGTAGAGAGGTATATCTGGTCTGCAACATTTCAAACTCTAGGTAGTATTTTTTAACATTAGAACCAACTGGAACATAATTTTAAGGTGGAAAGAACAGAGTAAATTATAGGTTACATTACCAATTTTCAGAGGGGAGCTTTTATTAGGAATTACCGTCAGTCTTTTTACATCTTTTTTTCACTGACAGAATGAGAAGATTGCCAGAAGAAGGGAAGAACTTTTAGCAGAGCGACAAAAAAAGAAGCAGGAGGTAAGAAAACTGTAATAAGACAGTTCTTAAATAGAAGTGTTTGCATTCATACTATAGAAATTTCTAGAGCTTTTAGTCACAGACTTCAGGACAATGTAGAACAGTAAAATTATGATAGACTGCAAGAAACTTTGACTTTCAAAAATAATTTTATATTATGTTTGAATTGCTTTCAAAACTATGGATTCATGAAGACTAAAAACTATTTTAAAATAATTCTCCATATGTGCTTCAATTCAGGAAAGTACTTATGAATATGTTTAATGTATCTAATTTGTAAGCATTAGAGTAGCCCCACTAATTGAAATTAGGCATGTGCCTTTAAGTACACTGTCAAATCCATGGTTAATCCAGAATAGGATTGTACCAGGATTTCTGCCCAAAGTCAATTACATAATATATTTATAAATGCATTCATGTACTACTTGACTTCTCGTGATATTCTGTCAGCTACACTTTCATCAACGCTTGTTTATAACAAAGTCCTGTCAAACTACAATACCATGTATGAAAAAACACTCACCAAAACTGCAGTGTAGCTCTTCAGGTTTTTTAAGTACTCTTGGAACTGGTACAATGCTTCACTGTATGCACTATGCAATACTGCTGTATTTTCTTCCGAAACAAGATTCTAGAATTTACTAGATATTTTGCATATGATAAAGGATATCTCAAAATGAGATTTTGTTGAATTAATGGCTTTTTAATTTAAAAAGAGACAAGAATACTACATGTTCCTTCAAAATATCTGTATCACAGACATGAAACAACAAAACATTTTGTCTTTATAGGCTTTAGCAAATGACGATAATGATGAAGCCACTGAGGACGAGGAGAATGAAGAAATTGAAGCTATACTTGCAGAAGAGTTTTTAGAAGAAGAAGAAGATGAAGAACCAGAAGAAGAAGAAAATGAAGAAGATGCTGTTGAGCGCATGCAAAATGAAATTTCAGAGAAGTTTGAATTAGAAGTAGAAAGATTACAAAGTGTGCAGGTACTGATACCACTGCATATTTTGTTAAATTATATGATCACATGAAGAAGAATTTCCATATTTATTTTTCACATTTAAAAATTATAGTGCCTAAATAACTGTGCTGCTCTACTCATGATCTAAGTATGTGAACAAGATGAAGACTGTACTGAGAAGGTATAGATTTTAAAGAGTATATAATTTATATGACTAATATAGTAGAGAAAAAAAAAAAAGGAAGCTTTTGGGTAGACCTGTCCAGTCTTGGTGTCATTTCATTTTTGATAGGTCAGTTGACACAGGCAGCCAACCTAGAGAGTTGTGAACGTATGAACAGTATTTCAAAATTATTTTTGAGGCAAAATTTTTATTAGACAGCTCTATTTTTTAATACCGTTCCTAGTTGTTGGTGATGAAACCAAATGTAAAGAAAAAATCCAAATCTAATCTTGGTTAAGATGCCAGGTGTTTGGCACCATTCCCACACCTAGTGACATAATTTTCTTGAAATCAGTGCAATTGCCTATGGTGAGGTAACCTCATCTAACACCAGGTATCTGCAATGCTAATACCACATCTAAGTCAGTAGGTAGATTGGTTACATTTGTTTATTATTTACTAAGTATCTCACTTCAGAAATAAACTAATCACTATTTCGAAGAAGCTCTATCCACTGACCAGACAGAAGGTTTACAAAACCAGACAATAATACAATATTGTAGCAGTGTTACACCTAATATAGAAGTTTAAACTTCAGTGGGCAGGAAGACCAATTCCCACCAAACTACGCTGATTTATGTTGACTGAGAACATGCTTAGGAATTTCTTGATAGTTCACAGAAAACTTTTCTGTAAGTCTTCATTAAAAATCTGATTGCATTTATGATTCTAATATTTCATTATGTTTTCATAACCAGGAAGAACTTGAAAAGTTATTAATACCACCAGTTGAGATCAATGGAGGACGGAAGCCTCGCGTTGTGCGCTACCAAATATACAACAAGCTGAAACCTCTAGTGGAAAACCGCAGGAGCATTTTTGAGAAATGTTACCCAATAAGTTTGCCACTTGCACAGAAGATGCTAGTTTTCTCATATAAACTACGAAGTTCTTTTGGTCAGTGGGATCCAATCAAGGTAATGTTCTTAAATGGCTGAAGAATGTTTTCAAGAGTTGACAATTTTTAAAAATGTATTTCACATTAACAAGATCTTATGAGACAGTAGCAACTAATACCAGAAATATTTAATGAAAATTACATTGCTGAATCAAAATTACACCGTTGAATATACACAAAATACAGCAAGCATTAATAATAAAAGGTGTTGGTCTTTTCAGTGTTGCAGCTGTTTAAGGCTGAGAGGCATTTAGTAAAATCATTGCACTATCATTGGTGACATTATTAAAGGTGGCATTGAATCAGAAAGAAATGCCTAACTCTTAATGACACACAAAACACAGGACAACAGAGAAGGTCTTAAAACCTTCCAGTAGTAGTGAGAACAAACTGAAAGGATTTCAAGTATGAATTTGTAAGAAGCAACACACACAACTGCCCACCAAACCTAGTAGTGGCAAAAAATATTAGATGTACTTAATTCATTAGTCAAAATTTAAAATCTATTTCCATGGTATTTCAGTAGAGATCTGGAAAGCTGAGGTCAGAAAGTACTCATCACTATCCCCAAGGCAGGAAATAAAATGTTTGCAGGTAAATCTTTTGTTTCAATGCTAGAAATAAAAGCAGATTGGATTGTGAGCAAATAAAAATTAAAAAGGAAGATTCATTGAAATAAAAGTCCAGTGAACAACAGACAGAAAGCAAGAAGGCCCTGAAGGAAACATATTTTGGCCTTCATTTTACTATGCCAATTAATTGAACCATTTTATTCCCTTTTGTATAGCACCATGTTGGGTCTTCACCTGTTCCAGATCACATTTGTCTCTCTTTAACCTTAGGATCAGAATCTTCATTCTTTTTCATGGCTGCATCAATTGGCATCTAATAACCTAGGCACATACTAATAGAAGTAGATATGTCTACATTTATGTCATTTCCAACTACTGAACTACAGTTTGTGTTTAATTGCAATTAGTCTCTACACCCTAGTCCTTGCACTTCATTCTATCAGATTTCACTACATTTTTGTATTCCATTTCTCCACTTCATTCATTTGTTCTATACAGTGTATTTTACCAACCAAAAAGTACAATTCAGTTAGAAGGAAGAAGACATAGGAAGCTACTGGATAAAATAAGTGTGGTGTGCTGACAGTGAAAATGTACAAGCTGATAAAAATGAAAGGGAAATTGGATCATGTTGAGGGCATTTTAGGATAATAATGGAAATTATAAAACTGATTACAGACTGGAAGTTTTGGGGTAGAAAGGCAGATTGAGTATATTCCAGTTATCATATGCAAAAAAATCTAGTAAATTCTAGAATTTGAGATTAAATTTGGGAGGGAGGGGAAGTAGTTATGCAACTGATTAGATAAGCAGAGAATAAACATGAGCTGAGTGAAGAATGGAAGCAGATATGCAGTAGAACAGACTCACAAAATCCCATAAATTGAGGGCAGGCACCCTGAAATGACTTGATGCAGGAATAGGAACATAAGGATATGAGGTCTGGCAGGAAAATGCCACACAGTAGAACAGCCCCAGCTCTAGCTGTAATAACCAGACCAACCTTGCTGACTCCTTCAAAGAATAGTAATAGATTTGTGAGGTATGATTTTCCTTGACAAGAAGCTGAGTTAGCTCTTCCCCATTATTTGGTATGTATGGATGTAACCACTGAGTTTTTTCCTTAATGTTTTTTCCTTAATGTATTTCAGTTTGCTCAATACAGACTCAGATTTACTGGACTATTTTTGCTGGGTTCTATGCTGGAGGAAAAACCTTTTTCAAAAATGGTAATTTTCTCCACCTTCCTTCTTTTGTTGAAGGAAGGTCAATGTTATACATTACTCAGAATTACACTTCTGAGTCCTTTTAGGTGAATGCCATCTGGTCTGGGCAATTTTTTCTACATATTGCTTTTCTACATTTTGTTTTAAAGCATCTTTTATTGATACTTTAAGATGGTTCTTCCAAGAGGGGTTGCAACAGGGACATGACTAAGTTTTTCCATAGAGAAGAGTAGTTCAAGGAATTAATCTGGCATTACTTCAATGACTCTTTCTGCCAATTGCATCTCTTACATGTCAGTGATTCATCAAAACTGCAGACTTTTTAGTGGGCTGTCTGATGTATTTAAAAATATTTAATCAGCAATGCAGGTATTTTTCCAAGAACTTTTTCAGCTTATCTTCTTGTGGTTTTTCACTTGACCATAATGTAAGTATTGATATCTTTTTATGTTTTCTTCATCTGTATATGACTTCTGGTGAATACAATATTCTTAGTGTATTTTCTACTGGCAGGCAGGCAGGTGAGCTAAATTTACTGAGGAATAAAATTACTCTCTTTATTCTTTGAAAATTCAAAAAACTATTACGTTAATCTTCTCTGACTACACTATCTTGACAGACATAAAGTGTTATGGTACCACCTACTGGAAATAGCAAGTATTCTTTCTGTATTCAATGTTTATTTCATCTTTTTGAAGTGTAGGTATAGAAGTTTCTCAGATTTGAGCAAAATATTATGTCCATATGTGTGAATTTCAGAATGCTTGTATGGTTTGTCTTATATGTTGGTACTCCTCTACCTGCCTATAAAGCCACTTCTCTGGGATGGAAGAAGAGGCTTTGTCAAATGTAATTAACTGATTCTCATTTTGTATGTTATACAGTTAAGCCAAGGAGATGTGATCAAGCCACAGCAAAGGCAGGAAAGCACAGTCTTTCCAGTAATCCATCGACAATATATTTATTTCTTTTCAAGTAAAGAAAATAAAGAAACATTTATGACAGATCCCATCAAATACATTTGTCAGCCAAAACCTAAGCAATCTGTGCCAGTAAAGATTGCAATTGTGGGACTTCCAAAATCTGGAAAGACTACAGGTATGAGCAGTTACCTATTAAAAAACCCCATTTTTTGATGACTGAAGCTGTAGCTGTCCTTACTGTTATTAAAAAATCATAAACCATTAATATTGTTGGTCTTCCTGCTTTTCTTGCTGGGCACAGATTCTTTTACTTACATTCTCTAGTGTCTCATTTGACAGTCTGATAGTTATGCATTGTCCATCTGAAGTTTATCCCACGTCCTTAAGATATTAGTGACCTGGACTTGCACTTAGAAAAACCGGACTTACACTATTTATACCCTTTGTATTATTTATTATTATTTTCTAATTGTTTGTTCCTTTTTTGAGTCAATATAAGCTAATGTAAAATGGAGACATAGTCCTACGATCAAGGATGAGGACCCCAATCTCCCCACTCCCCAGTCTGTTTCCAAATTTCTACACTAAAAAGCCCCCAAGATTTCCATCCCTGTCCCCTCCCTTTTCTCCTCCATGACTCTGTCAATCCACACATTCCTGCCTTTTACTGGAGGAGACAGAAATTAATTTTAAACCATAGTTATTGATTAAAATAGGATGTTAGGAAGAAGAGAGGTTCAAATTATCTCATATTTAGGACGAAATTTTGCCATATTTCCCATTTCCTGGATAAATGATGTAACTGATGGCCTGTTCTGTAAGAGGAGCAACAATGGAGGCATATTTGCTAACAAACTCTAATAATACCGACTATATCTGCTGAGGTTTGTGCTAAATTGAACAGTGTTAGCATGCCCTGTGCATATGCCAGATTGTGATGTTGCTTACGTTAAAAGTTGTGACTTGAAATCAAACTATTTTGCAGTTGCCCAGAGACTTGCGAGTGTTTATGGGTTCCTGCGCCTGTCCTTGGGAGATGCCATCCGGTTTGTGATAAACAACCAGCCAGAGAGCGAGCTGGCACTGAAGGTACAGTCACACCTTCTCCAAGGACTCACTGTACCTGATGAATTGGCCATCCAGGCTCTAGATGTGGCTCTGCTAAATCACGTGGATAATGCCACTGGGTAAGAGTCTTCTTGGGGTTTTGGGGGTTTCTCCAAGACATGCCAGTCCCTTCATAGGCATGGATTCCCATGTTACCGCTGTAAAACAATTTCACTTCAACTCATCAGTGGTTTCTGCATTAAGAAAATAATCTGTACAAAAGGAGATTTTTTACAATTGCTCTGGGAAATGAGACTGAAGCATAATTTTCTGCAATTTTCAAGTAACTATATTCCAGTACATCAAAGTAATATACTTTAGGACAGTTACTTTTTTTTTCAGTCAATAAGCCAGTATCTTCTACTATCTCTTGAGAACTACCATTTGGTCTCTCTTATACCAACTCCAAAACCAACTTGGACACACCTGATTCTCTTTGATCTTGCAGGCTGGTTCAGTACTCAAGTTTTTTTTCTGGTTTTCTTAACAACTGAAGTTATTAAGGAGGAACTGAAACCAGCGAGTCTTTCCACCTCATTCATATGCAGTCCTAGGCTCTTTCTCCACCACTGAAACACCTTTGAAATTGGGCAGACTTAAAAAGCTTTATCATCAGTATTTCATGACATTCAACTTCTCTCCCCAAAAAGGGAGAGAGAAAGGCAATTCTGAAATAATCTCTAAAAATTTTTGTGCTTGAGGTCAATATTCTTTCAGATTCTCTTTCATGTTAAATCCTGGAATATTGTTTCAATATATTTTGTTCCAGTATTGCCTAGTATGTGAAAAGCATTTCTTCTTTAATATGATTATAAAAACTCTTCAAATACTGTAGTAAATAATTTTACTTACCACTTTAAAAACTGCTCCTCCCAATCCACATAGAGACTTCCCATAGTTAAAATTATGTTTCTGAATGATGTGTCAGAATTCTAAAGTACACCATTTTTATAGGTCACAGCCACTCACTCTCCTTTTGCCCTTTGTGCATTTCCTTTTCTCATTACTATTTCTTCTGCCTACTTGATTTTTTTTTATTTGGTCATAAATTCTTAGGAGTGGAGAATGTGCCTATCAAGAGAGAGCAGTGATCACGGGTGTGCATGGCGGGGGTATAGACTTTGGTCTCCATGGAAAATGACTAGAAATATACATAGACTTACTGGTTGATTGGAAACTCATTTCTTAGGAAAACTATTTTTCTATTTCTGTTTGTGTGCAGAGTTGTAATTGATGGATATCCTCTAACAAGAAAACATGTAAATCTCTTGGAATCAACTAAGATAATTCCAGTGAAAATCTTTGAATTAGATATGGATACAAAGGAAGTGTTCAGAAGAGCACTGTTGGATAAGGAAAGCACAAACCGGTAGTGATATTCCCTGATGGAATTTTTTTTATTTTCTACACAGTACTGTAATATCTCTATTTATGTGCCTCAGTGCTATACCCAGAAGTTGTATCTAACCTGGGGCATAACTCAGCTGTCTCTGAACTCCACATATGAAAAACATGGGAACCAGTCCCTCTCCTTTCTAATGCTTTGATTTCCATAGACCAGAAACAGGGATGTAATGTGTTTGGGGCATGCTTTGGCCAGATCCCTCAATTGCATGACTGAGATTACAAATATGCAATGCTGTGCACTCACTGCTTAGTTTAACTGGTTTAATGAGACTGTACATCAGAAATGTTACCACTTCTCTCTGCTGCTGAAATTTATTTTTCATCAATTATTATCATAAAAGATATTGATACTTCATCTAATAATCTCTCTTTTAAAAAGTTAGTTACAGTTCTTTTAAAAATATGTAAATAATGCATATTTAGTAGTGTATAGAATTCAGGAGTTCTAAGCACTTCAATTCAGTCCGTTCCCTTCTTTGTTCTTCTGAGAAGACAAATATTCTGTTTAAAGAGCCGTTGGTTGTTTTTGAGGAAGAACAGTAAGTAGTTTATAAGCAGAAAGAGAATGACAAAGAACAGAACATTCACCTTAAAATTAAATTGTGTAAGAACCTGTTTCTCATTAGAGGAAGTGTTTCTAAGAAGTTCCAGATAGCTTGGAGCATTATTGCATGCCTCTTTCATTTTGTCCTTTTCTTTTTGTCCTTTCTTTTTATCAAGTAATCAGTACAATGTTAAATTGTTTACTAAAAGACTAAAGACAATTTGCATTGCAAAAAAATTAAATCAATGATGTGTTTTTGAAAGTATTTACTTTAAACTTAATTTTAAATACCAAACTAATTATATTTCATAGGTTTAAGTACAAATCAAGTGTGCAATATCAGGGTACCATTTAATGGTGTATTTGTAGTGTGTGTCAGGTAATATCTGTTGATACATTCCAAATCCTTTGCAAAATAATTACTGAGTTGTGTTTGGGACATAAATAGAAAAAGTTTTGTTCTTCGTTTTTGAACAGGACTGTCTGACCATAAGTAGACTGCTTTTCACATGTAGCTGGTAGTATTCTTAATAAGAAATTTGTATTTCTCAAATATGTTCTACAGTGTCAAATAAGCAAAATTTTGTAAAAAGAACTTGAAGTGAACTCTAGAATTTACACCTGAAACTCAATGAAATTATCTAATCTTGAGATTTAAATCACTGTTATTTTTCTTCGTCTTTAGACCTCCCTATCCTGAACATGACAGCCCACAGATCCTAGCTATTAAAAATTCCTGCTATAAACAGCACATTGATGATATTAGAACTTACTATATGAAGGAACATCAGAACTGGTGTGTGATTGATGCCAATCATAGCAAATGGAGGGTCTGGAAAACTGTTCTGCAGGAAGTTCAGGTGGTTGTTAAACAAATCCAGATATACCTGGAGAGAAGAAAGGAAGGTAAAAGAAAAACAAAGTTTCCTAGAATATTTGTTTCTTTAAAAAGCTTTTAATGTACTATGTACATGAAAACTACACCTTTCTTTGGATGAGGCTAATTCTTGGGCACATATATACCCTTAAATTCTTTAATCTCACCTGCAGAGATCTTGAAGAGATCTCTTGAAAAGCATGAAGACAAAGCCAACTACAGGGCAGTCTGAGGCCATCCTCCAAAGAACAGGGTAACAGAAATCTGCTAAAGGAATTCAGAGTCCTTGGTCCATGGTAGATCGGCAACACTGGGTTGTAAATCACAGAGAGTACCCCAGAGGTACAAGGGGAACTCTAACTTGCAGCTTCACTTTAGTGTTACTGAAGGAAGAGGGAGGGAGAGGGAAGATGTTAATTTAAAATGTAGAAATAAGCTTAAATATGCCATCTGAGTTAATTTCTGTGCTCTGGGAAGAATACCACTTTATTCTAAAACGGCACAGTTCCCACTTGACTTTTTGTGTGTCAGCACTAGTCAGGATTAAATATGCCTTTTAAACATGTCGTACTATTTAACTAGAATTCCTCTGAAGGGCAAATATACTTCCTTATCTTATATCCACCTTTTGGGTTTAACTTTTACAGCTCTGTGGCTACACCTGTCTTAAAAATTGGAGTCATAATCAAAAATATTAAAATACACTTAACTTCTACACATCAAGCCTGAAAAAACATGATTTTTAAGTAATTTGGGTTTGAGATGACATTTTATTCAAGATTTTGAATATATTTCCTCCAGATAGACTGTAGCATTTGCAAGATAGGGATGATTAAAGGGGAGGCTTTCATCACACCTTGTACTCTTTTACACCAATGTAAAGAAATAAAATAATAGCTGAAATGTCCCTTAGTAACACAAAGGAGTGAAACAATAAATCATAAATAAGAAGAACAGACTAATAAGCTGAGCATGCAGAGTATCCCACACTGTTAATAATTATTATGTTTCTTAAATGCTTCAAAAATGTTATTCAAATTAATTGGTAAAATGAGTTACAACATCGTTTTATTATCAAATTGCTGGTTTAGTCCTCCTTTTTCATATAATTTTGAAATTATGAATTCCCTTCTAGACTGTAGCATTCCTGAGTAGAATTGTTTGATGTTTCTATGTCTCTCATAAATAAAACATCATTAATTGCTTTCATTAACAGGAAAAGCAGCAAGAATTGCTGATTTATGTATCACTCCCAAGGAACTGCAGGATCAGCTGGGCGAGTGTGGACAGTACTGTCCTGTCAGCCTTGCAGAGAAAGGTGAACTGGTTGACTGCTCTGTAAGCCCCTCACTGGAGTTTGCTGCAGAATTTCAAGGGCGCTATTACAGAATGGCTTCACAGGAAGAACTGGAAGTGCGTGTCAAAAAGCAGGTCAAAAAGGAGGGGATTATAGGAAGAGGGAACATTGTTGCTTAGATTCTTTGATTCCATACAGAAGTAGGTAATATGCGACTTGAATTAGACCACTGTTGTTAGCATTCAAGCTTTTGTTCTGCATACTTCTGCTATCAAATGTCTAGGCAGACAAAATACAGTACAGACACCAATTAACTAAAGCTTGTCTTACAAATTGGCACAGATCATTTGTTTGAAAACAGTAACTTTCTCCTTTCTCTGTTTGGGGAGGTGGTTAGAAATTGGCTTATGATAGCAGTAGATAGTGATGGATGGTGGGTGAATAGTGACTACCTCAACTGAGAGTAGGCTGGAAAAGAAATTACCCAAGAGCAATGGCAATCCCAACACACTGTTGCATTGTAGAAGAAATAGGTGTCTAAATTGTATGAGCCAGTCCACTGGTGTTTGACTAACAGTCCTACAGTGCTTCTTTCACAATAAAAACATTTCTTTTTCTACAGAAATTCTTGAGCAGACCAGAGGTTTATGTATCATCACTGGCATCTCGCCCTCTCCCACCCCCACCGATGCTACCAAAGAAACTGACTCCAGCAGAAGTGAAGGCCTTATTCCCTGTAAAGGCTGAAATGCAGGGATACTGTCCAGTCACTTACCTAGATGGAAAACAGAGGTATGTCACTAGAGCTTTCATAATCTGAATTACAGACTATGTATCCTATATTAATGCATTAATGAGGAAATATTTGAAAAGTACTTTTTAATGCTGTTCAGGTTTGGACAAGAAAAGTGATTACAATTCTCTATATTGCACCTGTGGCTTTGGAAATCAAGATAAAATCACCTTTTAATACTTACATGGCTACAGGTTCTCAAGAATCTGTGTTAACTTGATGTCTTTCATGATGAAGATGGATTGATATAGTTTGAATTCTCTCTATCATAAGCCTTCAAATGTTCAAAGAAATCTTATAAATCCCTTGTAGATGCAAAACTAGCTATTACAATTTTTGTAAGAGATCCACCATAAAGTCACACAGATTTCCTCAGTGTGCAAGAATTTCTCATCAGAGGAGAACCATAACAGCCAATTCTATGATACCCCTTTTAAATCTCCTGAACAACTATGACTGGCATTTTAAATGGAGGAGCTCTAAAGAGGCACTATAAAAGTTCCTTTATAAGCATATTTTGAGGCAGAGACTCTATCAGATTTTGAACCTTGTAACTGTCAGTCATGTAGTGGAAACTTGGATGATCCAATTGCTATTTCTTTTGTAGTTGCTACACTTGCTAAATTACCAGAAGGCTACCAGTAGCTCATGAATTTACACCACACAAATGATGTTTTACATTGTCTGTGAATGAGTAATTCTTGCTCCATCTCTTCAGATATGAAGCTTTGGTGCCTGGCAACATCGAGTATGCAGCAAAATACCAAGACAAGGTACATATTTTTGAAAGTGAAGAAAAACTTCAGAAGTTTATGAGGTGAATACACTAACTGCATTTTAATCTTCTATCATGTCACTGTTTATACATCTTAAAAGTGTTTATTTTATATCTGATTAGGTTACCAGAGAAGTACTGGAATCTGAAGCTTCCCCATAAACTCCCTCCAAAGAAAGAGCCAATGCTACTAACTACACTTCCTTTGGCTGGATACCTTGAACAGGCCAGTTTTTGCTTTTCTATTTTAAAACATGATTTTGTAATATATAGCATATCCCACTCAGGTTTTTTTTAATTTTTAATGCATTTGAGTCTTATATTTATTAATGATATTATATTAAATTGAAAATTTTTTAGTTACAATTGAGAGAAATTTTTTTAAAGCTTTAAAATAACAGATGTTTGTAGCTTTAATGGAAAAAAACCAAGACTGTCAGAGGGGGATAATAAGCTGCAGTATTATATGATAGATTTTCTGACGTAGTTGTTTGTCATATCTTGTAAGAGTACATTTTGATTTGACTTTTAACACCAGCATAGACACAAGCTTACCTGGAAAAAATTAAGAGTAGTTTGTTACACTTTGATCCATGAATAAATAAAAAAATGATTCATGGTCACAGCCCTCCCTATTTTATGCTAATTTGTTATCTTCTACTATTCACCAGCTGTATTGTTAGATCTGCATTACAACAGGATAAGGCATTGCTCTAGATTTCTATAATGGTCTTCTAAACCTGTTTTCTTTCTCTAGGGAGTTGCAACTTCTCTAATAAAAGCTCTGCATGAAGTTGGCAGCCTTAAGCCAAAGTTTCCATTTCTAAGTGTGAAAGAAACTGCTCTGCTTTTTGTCTCCTTCCATCTAAAAGGTAGTGTATAAAATAGCATGCTATAAAAATAACTAATTGTATAAATGACATAAGTCCTCTGATACAATAAAGATAGCCAATTAGTGTTCATATTCACTGTTTTTTAGAATTTCTGTTTGGGTTTTTTTTCAGACAGAGATATCAGTGGCAGGTAATAATCTTTAATAGTTTACAATCAGCTTAACTATTTCCAGCTTTCTCAATTTCACTGTCCTTGTTTGCAGCTCTGCTGTAGTTTTGGGCTGGTTTCCAGTACTGATGGAGTTTTCTGGAGCAAGACTTTCTTTCAAACTGCAACTTTTGTCATTTATAAGCCAACCTGTTCACTGGGTGACCTTGACCTGGCCTTTCATATTTTACATTTTTACCTATTCTTTTAGATAATACCAATCTAATTATTTTTTCGAAGCTCTTCACATTCTATGTTTCCTCATGTAGTTTCCAGAGCCCTTCAGAATTTTCTTGAACTGTCACAGATTTTTTTGCTAGCACAGCTTTTGTTAAGGAAGACCACTGAACAGGGTAGGCACATGGTAAGTCCCTGCATAAATGTACAATTCCTAAGCCACCAAACTGCTTTTATACTGCAGTTTGCTTAATTCACAAAGGCTGTTTTCATTCTACTGTTAGCATGGCTTTGCTAACATAAGGATACCCAAGCAAGGAATGTTTTGCCCATATATTGCAACATTAAATCATTAGTAGTAGTGGATGATCAACCAGAAGGGTTATGCAAGTGCAGAAGTCTCTTCTCCTCATGCAGTGCCAAACGGTTTGACCATAGGAATCCAGGAAAACAAGTTACCTTCTTCTAGCAGTGGGTAGGACTGCTTCCAGCTTTAACATATAGCATTCCTGTACACTGACAAATCACTTAAACATGAGAAAGAACTTCTTTCATGTGCTAGTGACCAAACACTGGAACAGATTTCCCAGAGAAATTGTGGAGTCTTCATCAGTGGAAATATTCAAGAGCCATCTGAACACAATCCTGTGCCATGTGCTCTGCAATGACCCTGCTTGAGCAGGGAGGTTGGCCCAGATGACCCTCTGTGGTCCCTTCCAGCCTGACCCATCCTGTGATCCTGTGATTTGTTGCAAATACAGCATTATTTATTATTGTGCATCTCCTCAGAGTAGTCATGCCACTCTTGATAAAAAAATTTGATCAAAGCACCTTAAGTTGTGGTCCCCTGGAAGTTTTTTTCATCCTGTTTCTATGGGAAGTTAGACCTTTTCATCTTCAATTAACATCATTCTCCAATCTCACATTTAAATAGGGGACAAGAAGCAGGGGTTTAGTTGTTCCTTCAGCTTCTCTCACGACACTGGATTGCTTTCAGTATTGGAGAAGGTACAGGTGATCAACCATAAATGCAGAGGGATTTACTCCTGGAGAGTAGTTAACCCAATATCACTAGAGTGATTGAGTGTCCTTCAAGCTAGACTCCTGTAAGGGCTGTATTTAGAGCTATGCTTGAAAAATCTCTCAGAAACTGTTAAATGTAGCTGTCTACAGTTTAAAGCTAGTGGGCTTAAGTGTCTTGTAGCATAGTTCTTCATGCTGTCCAGTTTTTGTAATGAGATATAAAATACTGTCCATAAGAAAAAAAAATGGTTCTGATTTGGCTCACTCCTTCCCCTTTGCCTCAGGGTAACAATTAAAATAATAAACTGTACTCTGAGGACTGGAACTTAATACTAATGTATGCCAAAATAGGGCTTAGGGTAGAGAGAAACCTTCCTTCCTGGTCAGCTCTTCACAGAACATGGAATCACAGAATATGCTGAGCTGGAAGAGACCCACAGTGATCACTGAGTCCAACTCCTGGCACTGCACAGGACCATCCCCAAGAATAACCATGTCCTGGAGAGCATTGTCCGAACACTTCTTGAACTCTGTCAGGCTTGGTGCTGTGACCACTTCCCTGGGGAGTCTGTGCCAGTAACAAGCCACTGTGGGCACTCAACACAGTGAAGAACCTTTTCCTGATATCCAACCTAACCCTCCCCTGACACAACTTCAGGCTGTCCCCTCATGCCCCGTCACTGGTCACCATGGGATGATGTGTTTATCCGGCTGTGTGCCTGACATTTTGTCCAGAAGGATACTGTGAAAGAAAGTATTGAAAGCTTTACTGAAATTAAAAGAGATTACATCAACTGTCATCCCTTGGTCAACTAGGTGGATTATTACCTTGTCATACAAGGAAATCAGGTTTGATAAGCAGGACTTTTCTCTCATGAAGCCATGTTGGTCACAGTTCTGCTTATCAAACCTGACTTCCTTGTATGACAAGGTAGCCCACCTTATAGGCAAAGCACTTAGGTCATAGAACACCTGTGCCTAGGACACAGTGGCCCAGCTCCAGCCATATCAGACCTGGGCTATCCCCATGATGTGCCACTTCAGGTTGTGTGCCACACTACCCAAATTTGTCACTGCCTGGAGTTTCACCAGTATCTCAAGGTCTGAGAAATGGGAAGTTGACAGCAGCTGGGCATGTTTGTTGTGTCTTCTTTTACAAATGCCTGATCCTTCTGATTATCATAACCCTTGGGAGTCAGGAACTTTCTGAAATACTAGACTTGATCTTTTTGGCTTGGCAGCAGCAGTCAAGGTGTTTATCTGTACCATGGGTAATGCTAGCAGAGGTAGACTTGGTCCCTTTGAAAATTTCTGTAATATAATTCCACAAAGTTTATAGGAGACACTAACATGCTGCTTAAATTCTTGCAGCACACAACCCCCGGAGCTCAGAGCCAGTGCGGCAGATGTACAGGAAGAAGCTGTTGCAATTCGTGGAGCACTGCCAACTCATCCCCTACCTGGGGACAGCCATGATGGGCCCGTATAAGGAGCCAAGAGATCGGCCCCTTGGCCTTGATGACAGACTGCAGACTTTTCTTTCCCTGAAAGGCACCCGCCCCACTTTTGTGTGAACCCTGTATTTTCACTGATTAACACACAGTGTTGCCATCGGGCACCAGCACGGCTGCAACATGGCCCGCGGACATTAAACATTCTGGGCCCAGTTTTTTAACCATGAAATCTTAGAAATAAAATCTTTTGTCTGAAGTTGAGAGATATAAAGCTACTAGAGAGTGTCCAAAGGAAGGCTATGACGATAGTGAAAGGCCTTGAGGGGAAGCCATATGAGGAGTGGCTGAGGTCACTTGGTCTGTTGAGCCTGGAGAAGACTGAGGGGAGATCTCATTGCAGTTACAACTTCCTTGTGAGGGGAGGAGGAGGGGTAGACACTGATCTCTTCTCTGTGGAGACCAGTGACAGGACCCGAGGAAATGGCCTGAAGTTGTACCACGGGAGGATTAGTTTAAATATTAAGAAAAGGTTTTTCACCCCGAGGGTGGTTGGGCACTAGAACAGACTCCCTAGGGAAGTGGTCACAGCACCAACCCTGACAGAGTTGAAGAAGAGCATTTGGCAACGCTCTCTGGTGCATGGTGTGATTTTGGGGGCTGTCCTGGGCAGGACCGGCAGCTGGAACCGGAAGACCCACGCGGCCCCTTCCCACCCAGGCTGTTCTGTGATTCTGTGGCTCCAAGTCCCGCCCGTGTTGCGCTCACTGCGGCAGCGCAGGCGCGGTGCCAGCCCGGGCCCGGAAGTGCAGCGGCGGCGGCGGCGAGCGGTGAGTGCCGGGGCGGGGCGGGTGGCAGCCGGGCCGGGAGCTCCGGGCCCGCGGCTCTCGCGGGACAGTGCCCGCTCCCTACTCCTGCCCCACGAGGGACGAGCGGCCTTCCCTTGAGGGGCGGCCCAAAGGACTCACACGGTGCGCGGGGATGGCGATCCGCACGGTGCCCTTAGCCGTGTCGAGGCCCAGCCTCGGGCCGTGCGCTGCCCCCCCGAGTCACCTCCGGGGAGGTCCTGAGCCCTTCCACGGCTGCACCGGAGTGTGTATCCGAAGGCACTGCCGCCAGCGTGGGGCTTTCTGCTGGAGTACAGCCTCACTCCGTAATGGTGAGGGGTTTTTAGGGAAGGCGCGTGGTTTGGATTTCACAGTCAAAATACTAATGCTGTCACCTCCTGGTTAAACACTGAAGTCCTTCATGTGATCAGAACTCGCAAAACACCCACTGCCTTGTCTGGAACACGTGTGGATGTTAGGGGATGCCTGCAGGCAGAGTTGGCAGCAGCCGTGCAGGAATTCTTGTAATGCACGATAAGGCAGATTGGGTCACACCTGCAGCTGTGCTTTAAGGTACTCCAGCAACAAACATCGGGCTCACATGCTCCGGAAATTAAAGCTCCCATATAAAACAATCTGACTCCACCATGAACTATTTGGTAGATGATTAGGGCTAAAGAATCCCTTTTTCACCACCTCAGTAGCATTTAGGTATCATCTGTAGGTAGTGACTGCTGTTTCATGGAGCAGTTGTTCAGGTGATTGAAACTGTTGCAATAACTAAATACAAATAGGTACATTTATATGTATTTAATATGACACTTGTATTATCTTTGGTTTAGCTGAGCTTTGTAAATAGGACATCTTGGGCATATCTCTTCCATAATATTTGGTGGATTCTTCCGAAATTGCTGGATTTTTTTTTTGTTTGTTACTAATTTTTGCAAATTTACTTTTGAAGAAGCTTAGCAAGTCAAATTGATCATTAATAGATACCTTAATGAACCCTATATTAGACGGAACCCTTCAAAACACTGCTGTTTCTGTGTTGGTATTGCTTACCTTCTTATGCTGAAGCTTAGTAAAGTTAAAAGTGTTAAAAAAGTGAAAGTGTTAAATAAAAAACTATTAAAAAGGAGAGCTTTTCAGAAGGATAGATGGGGGTAAAAGAAGTCATGAAGTCCTGCCACACTGATACCAGTGAAGTTTTATCACAGAATCACTAGGTTGGAAGAGACCTTTAAGATTATTGAGTCTAGCCCATGCTGTAACACCTCAACTAAACCATGGCATCATTTATTACAGGATTTCCTAGCCTTGTCCCTGAGTAAACTGCACTGATCAAACTGCAGTTGACCTTTTTGTTTCCAGTGTGGTGGGTTGGTGCTGGTGGGTTGGTGCTGAGTTCAGTGCCCACCAGAGCCGCTCCATCACTCCCCTTCTCAGGTGAACAGGGAACAGAGAATATAATAGAAGTTCATGGGTTGAGATAAGGACAAAGAGAGATCAGTCACCAGTTTCCAGCACAGGCAAAACAGACTTGACTTGAGGAAATTACTTTATTGTCAATGAGATCACTGTCGGATAATAAGAAATAAACCCAAATCTTTAAACAGCTCACCCCACCTCTCCCTTTTTTCCAGGCTTAGCTTTAGTCCCAGTTTTCTCTACCTCCTCCCTCCAGCAGTGCAGGGGGATGGACAATGGGGGCTGCAGTCAGTTAATCGCACATTGTCTTTGATTCTCCTTTGACTCCTCACGCTCTTCACCTGCACCAGTGTTGGGTCTCTCCCACAGGAGACAGTCCTTCCACAAACTACTTTAACCTGAGTCCTTCCCATGGGCTGCAGTTCTTCACAAAGTGGTCCAGCTTGGATCCCTTCCACAGGTGCACTCCTTCAGGAACAGTCTGCTCTAGCCTGGGTCCTCCATGGGGTCACAAGTCCTGCCAGCAAACCCTTTTCAGTGTGAACTCCTCTCTCCATGAGGCCGTAGGTCCTGCCGGCAGCCTGCCCCAGCACAGGCTTTCTGCAGGTTTCCAGCCTCTTTCAGGCATCCACCTGCTCTGGTGTGGGGTCCTCCAGGGGCTGCAGGGGGATCTGTGCTCCACCATGGACCTCCATGGGCTGCAGGATCTCAGCTGCCTCACCATGGTCTGCACCAGGGGCTGTGGAGGAATCTCTGCTCTGGCACCTGGAGCACCTCCTCCCACTCCATCTTCACTGACCTTGGTGTCTGCAGGGATGTTGTTCCCACATATTCTCACTCCTCTCTCCAGCTGCAGTTGTGCACATTTCTTTCCCCCTTATTAAATCTGTTAGCCCAGAGGTGATACCACCATCAGCTGATGGGCTCAGCCTTGGCCAGCAGTGGGTCCATCTTGCAGCTGGCTGCTGTCAGCTCTGTAAGACATTGGGGAAGCTTCTGGCAGCTTCTTACAGCAGCCACCCCTGTAGCTGCCCCACTACCAAAACCTTGTCATGCAAAGCCAGTGCTGCACTAAGGAGCTGTGACCAAGGAGTTGTTTCTGTCTGATTGTTTTAGTTTCAGAAGCTAGGGTAGCAATTTTTTTAGATAATACAGAGTTCACAGTACATCAGAGATAAGAAATGATAGGCAGTAATTCTGATCTAAAAAACTATCTGTAGCCTTTTCATAGGATTTAAAAATAACTTTTTAAAGAAATTCCATTTCAGCAATAGTGTTGATTTTTCAAAAGTTCAGAGGATTCAGAATTGCTTCAGAAACTCTTGAACTCTGTTACTGGTATAACAAATGATTCTTGGGTCTTATCATGCCAACTGTTAAAAGAATTCTTTACTAAATCTATTCTGTTTTTCTAGGCACCTCCTCTAATATTCATAATTAAAATGGCAAAAACGACTGATCCTTCTGAGAAACTGATCATCCACTCCAAAGCTCACAAAGATACCATTCTAGCTAATTTTGAGGAACAAAGGAAAAAGGATTTTCTTTGTGACATTACTCTAATAGTGGAGAATGTGCAATTCAGAGCCCATAAAGCTTTGCTGGCTGCCAGCAGTGAATACTTCTCAATGATGTTTGTAAATGAGGGTGAAATAGGGCAGTCAGTTTACATGTTGGAGGGAATGGTTGCAGACACCTTTGGAATTCTGCTAGAATTTATCTACACTGGTTGCCTCTGTGCCAGTGAGAAAAGCACAGAACAAATCCTGGCTACTGCACAGCTGCTGAAGGTGACTGACTTGGTATGGGCCTGTACAGACTACCTGGAAAGCCGCAGCCCAGGTAGTGCATTGCCAGCTCCAGCTGAAAGTGGAGCCTCTGTTGTTGCAAGTGACAGGAAAAATGATGATCCACCAAAGCGAAAACGGGGACGACCAAGGAAGATCAAGGTTGTCCAAGAAGAAGAAGAAGAAGAATCAGGAGCAAATTCTGCCGAAGATGGGCAGCTGAGAGAGAACAACTCCATGCAAAATGAGCAAAATTATATGAAAAAAGACACTGAAGTAGAAGAAACAGTTGCCAGGGAACAGGCTTCAATGAGGAAGGATGGAGAAGAAACTGAACCTGCTTGTGGCTCAGAGGCAGCTATTGATCTGTCAGCTGAGAAAGATGAAAACTACGATCCCAAATCTGAAGGAATACAGAGCACTCAGAGCCGTTACAGCAAACGTAGAATAAGGAGATCAATCAAACTAAAAGATTATAAACTTCTTGGGGATGAGGATGAGAAAGGACTGGCAAAGAGAACTGATGGAAAAAAAAAACGTGCAGGTTCTGAAGCTCGCTGTAAAGACTGTGGCAAAGTATTTAAGTATAATCACTTCTTGGCTATTCACCAGCGAAGCCATACAGGTAGGCCTTCAGAGACTGCTCCTTTTGGGTTAGATTTAGGGATGTTGCCAAATGCAAGTGACTTGAAGTGTTGGTTGTTGACTACAGCAAGAATATCCATAATAGCATGCTGATCCAAATTACAGTGTGTTTTGTGTTTGCTGTTTTATTCTTGTCAGCAGATCTCAGAACCTTTATGTCGCACCTAGATTTCAGTGTGATTAATAATTCCATTGTTTATGCACTGAATCATATGGGAATAGCTAAAGAATTATTTTATTCCTGTGTGAAGCTTGTCTCTTTACCACTAATCGAGACGAATTTTTTCAGTTGCTACAACACTGCACTGCATCTCACTGTCAGCTTAGAATATCTAGTGAGAAGTGATCATCTATGCCTAAAAATGTCATCTTTTGCTTTCAGGGGAGCGCCCTTTCAAATGCAGTGAGTGTGGCAAAGGCTTTTCCCAGAAGCATTCTCTTCAAGTCCATGAGCGGATGCACACCGGGGAACGGCCATACACGTGCACCATTTGCAGTAAGGCTCTGACAACAAAGCATTCTCTTCTGGAGCACATGAGCCTACACTCAGGTAAATACTGCAAGGCAAATGTAACTCTCTGCGGCAAGAATTTGCCTTTCTGAAAAAAAGGTACTTCTCATCTGCCTTGTGTGTGCTGGTGTCACATTCCACTGAGGGAAACTGCGAGGAGTTCTTTTAAAAATGGATGGTCAGGAACAGAATAATGTCAAATGAGACAAACGTATCTGAGAACTGTTTATTGGTAATGGAAAAACAAAATGAAAATAAGTTATCCTACTAAAGACAGCCAGAAAAGAAAGAACAAGAGGAAGAAAAATGGGAAAGGAATGGGAGGAGAGAGAGGGGAGACAGAGAGAAAAAGAGGGCTTTACCACTGGAGGTCGGGGAGTGCCGTCGATGTCCACAAGGTGGGGGGTGTGCACGCTGCCTGCTGGTGTGCGGCTCCTGTGGCCAGATACGAGGTGAGGGGGTGCTTGGGCAGGAGGTCCAGAGCCCTGGACCAGAACCCTGGACACTGTCGTGGTGAGGATCGCAGCAGTGGGTGGGTTGGACGCAGAGACGCTGGGACAAAGCAGGCAGGGAGTTGGTCAGGGACACAGGGAGGCAGGACAGACATGAGGGCGAGCAAGAGCCAGTAAGGGCACAAGAGCCAAAAGGCAGGCTGGGGGCCAGGGCAAAAAGCATAAGACTCAAAAAGCCCCGACTCAAAAGCAAGTTTCAAAAAGCCCCTTGAATCACCAAGCCTCAAAAGTAAAAGCACAGTCTCAAAAAAGCCTCAAGCCAAAAGTCCAGCTCAGAAAGCAAGTTCGAAAAGTCCCGGGGCTTGTGACGCAGTTACTTTTCATGCCCCTGGCTCCTCCCAAAGTTCGCCTGCTGACAGGAGACCATTGGCCCAGTCCAGTGTCCCACTTGCAGTCCATTGGTAGAGACCTTTTGCCATCTGATTGGAGAGTGTCTCTGAGGTACAGTGTCGTCAGTGTTCCTCTGCTGACTGCCTGTCCCATGTGAGAAATGAACTGGTTGCCAGGAAAAGTCTCCCCAGAGACAAGGCTTTCCTCCATCTTCTCCTAGCTGCCTCCTGGACATGGCACATGTGCAACCCCTCTCCCATGTGCCTCTGACAACCATTGTTGAGGCAAATCAAAACTGAATTGGCTTCTCACAGCTGGCTTGTGTATTTTATTTATTCCCTTACACTTGCTTTGGACATGGCTTACATTTTAATAAGGGATTTTCTCTACAGGGCAGAAGGCTTTTACCTGTGATCAGTGTGGGAAATACTTCAGCCAAAAGAGACAGCTCAAGAGCCACTATCGACTACACACAGGTATAACAAGTTTGGGTTGAGGACCTGGCTTACAGTCCATGCTGATTTGTCTTCCTAAAGATTGACTTAGGCTGAAAGTTCTTCCTCAGTGATGTGTTTAGTCTCTGCTACCTTGATGTGTCCTATCTTGGTATAACAGTGGATAGGGTGAAAAACACATAATGGTGTGTAGTAAATGGAATGTGTAGAAAAGGATTTAATTGAGAAGGGCTCTTATGATGATTAAAAATTAGTTATGCTGTATTTGACATATAACTTCATTATTTTGACCCTGCTGTCCATGCTACATAGAAGCTGGGAATTGTATAAACAATTGTGTCTGTTGCCTGGTGTGCAAATTGCATTGTAGTTGCCCACTACTTTGGACTAGTAAGGGCATACAAGCTTTAGGAAGTGTTCTTCTCACTTCTGGAACAGGATGGAGATACACACCGAGGAAGTGGAGAAAATCAGAATTTACAAATCTTCAAGAGATGGTGTTTTTGGGCAGGAGCAGGTGTCAGTTCCCTCTTTTCCTGTGGTAATACTAAATTGAGAAATAGGAGTGTGACAGTTAAGATAGGGGGGAGGCAGTGAATCACCTTTTGTTTTATCTCTATATTATATCCAAGTGGTTATTTTACAGGAAAGTGCTTTAACAAAGATCACTGAAGAGATACAGGGGATCACTTATGCACTGACACTTTTTTTGTTATTGCGACAAGGCCGTTCACTGCCGGAATGTAACCAGTGTCGTCGCAAATTCATGGATGCAGCTCAGCTAAAGAAACATCTAAGAACTCATACAGGTAATGTTGTACCTTGGGTTTTGTGGGGTTTATGGTTTGTTTTTTCTTGAAGTTACATGGACAAAACAATGTTAGGCAAATTACACTTGTCTCTGTGGAATGAACTGCTCTACTTGTACATAATGATGCCTGTGTTGCTACTGAAGAGATTTGACATCAAGAATGCAGGAGCACACAAAAGCCTGTGTTGCAGCAGCACAGAAGCAGTGCCTATTACAGGAAGAGGGCTTTTTTCCCCAGTTTTATAAAACCTGCTGCAGAAAATGCCAGTTAGTTTCCCTGTGATAGAATCCTGGACTGAGAATTCAGTTTGTTGGGAGAGTTGTATCCAGCATGTATCAGTCTTGCAGTAAGCTGACAAGTAACAGAAAGTGTGTGTCCTAAATGAGTTGGACACCTCTGTCTGTGAGGGGTGGGTGCTTATGAAAAGTGCTGTGACCAGAAAAAGAATTATTTTCATTTAGCTTTTACTGTGCTGTAATAAACCAGATGTTGAGAGGAGATGGGCTGCGAGGATGATTTAATGCAAGTGCGTCAGAGGGTGTTTTAAGGGATTTAGAGGGCAAGCTGGTAATGAATCACTGGATAACAGAGATAAAAATGTTGATCTATCCTATCATAATAACATGGCATAAACTTCATAAAATACTTCCCTTTGAAGGGCAAGTTCATAAGGTGACACGAATAACTTTGTTTTTTAAGGTAACTAGAAGCAGTGGCAATTGTTTCCTCACAAAATAAAATTATTCTTAAGCGTGTCACTTGCAGTTGTAATACATAACTCAGTCTCAAGCATACTTTGTCTCATTCATTTCCTCTTTTCCAAGTGAAAAAGATTTAAATTTTCTGGGATATGCTGAGGTCAAAACTTGTGCTTCTGGGAATTTTTGGTTATCCAGAATAGTGTTAGCATGTGATACTTACATAATTTTGTATTGAGGAAAACACAGTGTTGACACACACAAGAGTTTTGTATCTGAAGCTGATAACAGCTCTCTAAATGTAGTGGGAAATGAGTTTGGGGTGGGAAATGAGAAGAGGAAGCTTACTAGCTAGGTAAGTTGCAAAAATATATGAGCTAAGCTGATTTCTAGCAGAAGCTGGCTTGCTATATATTTTGCTACGAGAAAAGACAGGAAAGATACCAGTATTAATTATGTAGAAATAATAATTGATCTGTCCCATTTCAGAAGCAAATTCCAAGGCATTTGGGGGACGGGTGTTAACATAGATACAACTGTTCTCCTTTGGCAGCAGTTTGGTAACACTGTGTCATAATAATACAGTCTACTTGGGAAGTTACTCCTGTTTTCAGTAGCAAGCTGGGACTGGATGACCAGAGGTCCCTTCTGACAAATGTTTCTTGTTCTCTCATCCTTTATCCATGCCCTCCAAAGCCACATGAAAGCTGGTAAGCATTGCAGTTCTATGCTAAATGGGAAGCTTCCTTGGAAACTGGCTGCTGCCCAATCCCTGGGTTTGGTGTGCTTTGATGGTGTGAATTACCACAGTGGTGATCTGGATTCTCGTGTCTGGTGTCTTAAAGAACCTCAGTGCTACAAGGATTTGTCATGGTGTGAATTAGGATTTGTTTTGGTTGGGTAGTATCTGTTTCTTGTGAACCTTCTTATAATTTAATTTGGCCTCTCTGCTTCTACTCAATTAGACATCAGAATTCCAAATGCATTAAATAAAAGCCCAACAAATAAACAAAACATCCCCAAACAAACTCACATTTTATTTAACTCACGATAATTTAATTTTTTTTCTAACTGTTGTTCCCAGAATATCATAGGCCTAGTGTGATAGAGCCGTACAGAAAGCCAGGCAAGTTGTTAAGATAATGGATTAATTTTCCAGCTTTGGAAGTTTGGGTTTACTCACCTGCATGGTGCTGCACGTGAATGTGGCATTAATGTCAGGGTTCAGGGACAGCGTTTTTCAAAGCATTTCTGTTCCATGTGGAACACCCACATCTGTGCCATAGGTACAGCTTTTTGTTGCTTTGGGGGCTTGGATCACCTAATTCTTCATCTTCAAAGGGGAGAAATGCTAGAGGTGTACATTTAAAATGTTATACCCTCATTTTGACTAGTGAGTTCATTCAGTTTTAGGTATCTGCTGAACCATGGCAGAAGCATGAGGAGCCAACAGTGCACACTTGATACTGTGTATAGTAAAATACAAAATGTTTTTAATGAATTGATGAAAAGTGCTATTTTAAAAGGGAAGTCACATTTCTTTTTGATAGGTGAGAAGCCGTTCACTTGTGAGATTTGTGGCAAATCATTTACAGCTAAAAGTTCACTTCAGACTCACATTAGAATTCACAGGTAAAGTATGCCTTATTTTCATTACATTCTTTAAAAATGTAACTTCTAGTTTTATAACTTGTATGTAGTGCTTGTTTAATTATAGAATGGTCAGGACTTGTTTGCATTTTGAATGATTTTTAAAAACTTAACATTTTTGCTTAATCTATGTAAGGAAAAAGTTGGTAGTGGAAAGTACTGAAGTCCTAAATACTGATGCACCAAGATATTGTAAGAGTCTTCTTTGGTGTTTTGTGTCTCCTCACTGACAATGTGCTTACTGCTGTACTATTTTTGTGAAAATTTTACTGTAAGTTTTGTTTGACAGCAGAACAGTAGCCATGGTGTATCAAGGTTATTGGAGCATTGTCCTGTTACCCTGTGAGCTGTCCTGTCTCTTTAACAGCATTAGTTGTCTTTTACCCCTGGCAGTGCAATGCATTGCATAAAGACATGTTAGATTTTACATCACTGGAGAACTGTTGTCTAAGAAAACATTTCCAGTAAAATGTCTTGTTCTTTTGACACAGGCAGCAAGTTTGGATTTGGACACTTCCTTTTTGTTTTTAAGCCCACACTGTTAATGAATGTTCTTAAAATGGTCAGTGCTTAGAATTGTGCAAAGTTGTTGCATTCTTGTCAAGGTCTAGCAGCATGGAGCTTGTACCTCTGGTTTTATGAGAGGAAGGCAGGTAGCTCTGTAGCACTGGAGTATCTACTAATTGTACAGTTTGTGAAGTCAAATAGAGATAATCAGGAGGTCGAATAGAGGATGTTTTTAATGACACTACCCATCAAGTACTTACAATTTAGAAAAACAATGTAATCATTTAAGTATTTTATTACAGAATAAGTTTCAGAAGGCAGCATTGTCAAAGTAAATATTTTAATGAGATCAAATTCTTTCCTTTTGCAGAGGAGAAAAGCCATATTGTTGTGATATATGTGGAAAATCCTTCTCTGATTCCAGTGCTAAGAGAAGACACTGTATCTTACACACAGGCAAAAAGCCTTTTGCCTGCCCAGAATGTAGTTTGCAGTTTGCTCGTCTGGACAACCTGAAGTCTCATTTGAAAATTCACAGCAAGGAAAAGCAGTTTCAGGAAGCCAGCACCGCCCCGAGCGCCAACAGTCATCCGGAAGAAGTGAGAAATGTTCTCCAGCTGCAGCAGTACCAACTTGCCACCTCGGGAGGGCAGGAAATTCAGCTGCTTGTTACGGATGCAGTACACAACATCAACTTCATGCCCAGCCACAATCAAGGCATCAGTATTGTGACTGCAGAAAATGCCCCCAGCATGACGACGGAGCAGGCTGCAAACCTCACGCTCCTTGCGCAGCCACCACAGCAGCTGCAAAACTTGTTGCTTTCAGCTCAGCAGGAGCAAGCAGAACAAATCCAAAGTATCAATGTGATTGCAAACCAAATAGAGGCTGCCCAACCTGAACAAATGCATGTCATCACTCTTTCCAAGGAAGCACTAGAACATCTCCATGCTCATCAAGGACAAAATGAACAAATCCACTTGGCAGGATCTTCACATCCAGCTCAGCACGTGCAGCTGGCTCAGGAATCAAGTCAGCAGTCTCACTCTAGCCACAATGCAGTTCCTTCCCATCAAGTTAGTGAAGAACAGAATCAAAGTGTACTTGTTTCCGAATCCCATCAGCAGCCTCTGTCAGTAAATGAGTCATCTCATGAGCATCCTATCCAAGGACAGGCTTTCTGAAATGCTTGTTTGTCAGCAGAGGGCTAGGGCAGAGAATGCTGCTCATCCAGGCAGGGATTACATGTGTCACATTTTTTTTTTTGCAACATAAGCTATCCAAAGATGAGTTTCTTGGTGATTTTGGATGGGTGACTCAGTTTCCTTAACTGTATTTATTTTAGACTGTTTTGTTTTTCTGGATTGATACTTCTTTACCATACTTAGTCCATACCTCACAAACAATTAATGTGGGGGTTTGTGCCTCATGCACCTCTGCCTCCTGAGGAGCTATTCAGCCCTTATTTGCATTTCTGTGTGACTCTCCAGAGAAGTTCACCTTGCTGGTAGGAGAGCAATGTTTAGGACATCTGCTGATCACAAAGTACCACTTCTCTGACAAACTTAACGTTTTACCTGAGCTACTGTCAAGCTTAAGACAACCAGTACTTTTTGCAAACCTAACACCATATTTCTTATGTTTAATGAGCTTTCTCTCTGCAGGTTAATGTATAATTCTCTATGTAATCATTCCCTGAAGTGCATTATGAGTTATTGACTACCAAATTCATTTGGTTTGGGTTGAAACTGTTGCAGCCTTTAACTGGCCCTGAATCTTCCTTCCTGTTTATTGTGTGCTGTACACATCTTGCTCCTCAGAAACGTTTAAGCCATTGCACTTGAATAGTGGCAATGAGATGTGATGGTTACACTGGAGAACTGAAACCCCCGAATTCTGCTCTGTTAGTTCTACCACTCACTCTCTGTGTGACTGTGGGCAAGGTAGTTGACCTCTGTGCCTTATTTCATCATCTAGTAAGTGGGGATAGTGTTCGCACACTCTGCCAAGCACTTTGAAGAGCTCTTGATGTTGAAGGCACTGTCTATTGAAGTGCAAAACTCTCTTCCTGACAGGATTCTGTCTAAGCTTAGGAGCCACTGTATATTTAAAGTGTTATTTTTTGTACTTTTGAGAGAAGAAGGTAATCTTACTTTAATATATGTTACAACTCGTATTGGATTTTGAGGATTGAAACAATGAAGAGCATCACTTCAGAGCATAACAAGTTACATAAATGGGGCACATCGCTTAAAGTTGTACAACTATTTTTGTTGACTAAATTAGATGTGTACAAATTGTTTTCAATGACTGACTGCTAACAAAAAAGATTTGACATCATAATAAAATGCCTTGCCAAAATACATGCTTTCTGTTTTCAGGTTTGACTACTGGTAACACCTTTGCATGGTTGGACTGGTGTGTTAAAATCCAGATAAAATGCCACTTTTACTTAAAAGAACATGCTCAATTGTCACTTCAGCTTTAAAATGTCATGCTTGTGATTTACATGGATGTTTTATGTTACAACAAACAAAAAATTCTAAAAAACATGGTGAATTTAAAAGCAAAATTATCCACATTTTTTGTAAAATCCCTTGTTCCAAGTCCAGACTACTTGGCCTGCTCCTGACTGCATGCTGCAGAAATTTGGCTAAGTATCTTCATGTCTTCAAAGTACTTGAAGACATGAAGATCACTTTTATATAAATGGATCATGATAAGGGTAGACAGTGGGAATAAATCAATGCAAAAAAAAAAAAACCAAATCCAAAAAGCAACAAGCCATTCCACAGCAAAGGTGTTTAGGCTTTTCACCTTTCCTCTCAGAATGGAGAAATAAAATTTGCATGCTTTCTGCCACCAAAGTGAACCAGCATATTCTGCAGTTCTGCCTGAGAAGCTTGAAGTCTTGGTAAGAGCAGATAAATACAGTAAAGCCTGTTACAGTACTTAAGACAATCTTGCTGATTAATTGTATAAGCTTACAGTAAATATTCTGGCAGTTTCATCCTAAAACTTCTGCTTTTATCTAAAACATGATACAGTGCAGCCAGACTACTGTCTGGTCATAAGTTTACAGGAACTTGCACAGAATTCATTGTCTGCCACATATTTACAAATCCTGAAATGCTTAAAAACAGGTTACAAGCTAAATTCGAAGGCTACCAGTAAGGGAACTGCTCAGTACTTTTCTTCTTTTATGAACTTTGTTTTGTTTGTTATGCAGTTATCCTTGCAAGATTCAGTTCCGTGCTGCAGTTAAACATGGGACGCTTCCACATACTGATTTCTGAGTGCTTTCCCTGTAACTAAAAAACCTGAAGTTTGGTGTTTGGAATTGTTTTGCTTTTCTGCAGATTACCAGTGAAGAAATGAGCTGCTGTGAATAGCGGGGCAGTGACTAATCTTGCACCCTGCATTGCTTAAGCTGTCAGCACATATTGTAGCTTGCACTCAAGAAGCTGGCGTGGCTTCTCATATCAACAAATGTTGCTTTTTGGACACCATTTGCTTCCTTTCTAGTGAATGCATTTCTGTTACAAGATGAAAATGAATTCTTTTTCTGTGTGTGCATTTTTAGGGCTACAGCTGAAGTCTAGGATTGCTTTGAATTTGAAAGGAAACCACTTCAGCTTTGTTTTTCAGCCCAGCTGCCACTAATAACGATTTAGGAAAAAAATGCATCCCTTAGAAACGATGTTTCAGAACAGCTCTCTAAGTATCTTTACTCCTTAGCCAGTAAACACCTTAACTTCTCTTTTTCTCACATAGACTAATCCTAGCAAATCCGTCTTGCTGCTTTCTGTGTTAAAATGAGATTAAGGTTTTAGACATAAATGCAGGGCAGTAAGAAGACTACAGAAAGATCCGGGTTTGTGAGCATTTAACACCATTGTGTGTTTCCTTTGCTTAATTTGTAAGTTACCCAGTGTAGCTGAACTCTAATAGGATTTCACTTTTTTTTTTTTCCAAATACAAGTTTATCAGATTTTGGCTTTTTCTGAAGATTTTGGTTGGTTCTCCAGGTGCAAGTTGAAACAAATCTCCAAGACATAGAGCAAACACACTCTGGAGCCTGCATTTGCCTTGTGTGTGTGTAATTCCCCTGCTTGGCTTTCAAGTCCAGCATCTTGGGTTTTGATAAATGAATATCAGAGTATTTATTTCATATGGGCTGTAAAAGCAAATTACCCTGCCAATAGGAAAAGAAAGCGCTACTAGGGATTGTACAGCAATTTCCTCTTAGCGTCTAAGAGGAAAAGGAGAGAACTCTACCTCATCACAAACTCTGTCCAACTGAATGCCTATTCACAGGTTAAAATTAAGGATATTGAGCCTGGCATTGATCTTGCCAGTTGTTGAAGAAGGAGTTTTGCTTGCATTTCTTTGTTTGTGAAAGACTGGTTTCAATGTTGTAGCTGGTTAGTCATCGTGATGAAGGTCATGGTTGGTGTTTGCTAATACCTGTTCTGGTGTGCTTGGATGTGGGTTTTGTCAGTCTTTTCCCACTTCACCTTAACTGTGAAAGCTAGTATGGGATTCATTCCTAGTCACCAACCCAGTGCCTGTGTGAGCACAGCAGCTGGGTACGTTTCCTGTCTCCCCATGTCTTCCAACTCTGCAGCAGGCTGTGTCCCTGACAGTGTCCTGTGTAAGTATCCTTATCCCAGAGAAGTGGAGTCTGAGCTGGGAGTGGCTGGAGGAGGCCGGTTTGCACAGCAGGCGTGCCCCGGAGTGCGGGAGCAGCCATGGGTCCTTCCTGGGTACGCTTATCTTCACGTGGGCAGAAGTCCATCTGTGCAGGCCTTTTTCCCAGTCCTGCACTGCAGGTTCTCGCCACGAGCAGAGAAGGGAGAGGTAATGCCATACTCTCCAGAGCTATGATTTCAGGACCTCTTTTACTTAGTCATTAGAGACTAATTAAAGAGTCTGCTTCTTGCAGAGTTGCAGTCCCATGAGCTACAACAGTTCTCTATGTTCTATCCCTTTTCAGATCCTCTGTAAAACACAGTGAACAATAAATGGTTTTCCACAACAGACGGACCACTGATCATATCTGTCCCAAGCAATTCTTCCAAATGGAAAAACCCATCCAGGCATATTCTCAGCATCTCACTGTAGCATGCTAACTGCTCATTTCTGGCTAATATTTTAATCCTACCTAATTGAAAGTATCTTTGGAATAGCAGGAAGCAGACTTTTGCTTTAGTTAGCAAACTTCCTACCCTGTCCTGCAAATTTTTCTGACATGAGGAAGAACTTTCCTGTGTGAGTGACTCAGTGTACTGCAACACACTGCCCAGAGAAGTTGTGGAGTCTCCCTCACTGGAGATATTCAAAAACTGTCTGGACACAATCCTGTGCTGTGTGCTCTGGGATGATTCTGCTTGAGCAGGGAGGTTGGACCAGATGACCCACTGTGGCCTCTTCCAACCTGACCCATTCTGAGATTGTGTGATTTTAATTGCCCTTCACCAAGATGTCTCTCAGTGACCCCTAGCAGCTCTCCCTTAGTACCTTCATGTGAGGGTCTCTCTCAAATATATATGTGTATGTAGTGTGTGTGTGTGTATGTATGTATGTATAATTTTTTTTTAATTAATTTTGTCTGTTTTCTGATTCTCAGTCCTTTTCAGATGCTATTTTGGACTGAAAGGAACTGAAACAGCTGCAGCTGCACGAGGTGGAGAAGTTTGGACCAAGAAAACCCTCTAAGAATCACACAGAAACAAAACTCTTGGGTCTTGTGTCAGGGTATGTGTGCACTCTTCAAAGGACTTCAGGTTTCCAAGAGCATTGCTGCACAACCTTTGAAAGGCCTCCAGGATCATTGTTTGAAGGTGCTGCACCACCTCGTGTGCTTTCCATATAATGCAGCACAGCACATCTGCCACAGCTGGCAAGCAGAACAGCACTGGCTAATTCCCATCTGACTGTTGCCACCCACAGAACATTTATCCTCACCTGAGTACAACAAACAGGCCGGCAGAACAATATCATGTTGTCATAAACAGGTAATAAATAGAGTCTAAAATTAATATTAGTCACACAGTTCAGGATTTTAATATATATCATTTTCATAATTGGCAACCTGTTGAACAGAATTTAATGCACCTGAATCACCAAGTGATGAGAAAAGAAGTGGAGAAATAAAAACCAGAATAGATTGAGAAAACAGGTAATTGGTGGTTCTTGGCTCTTTTTATAAAAAATCACGCAACATAAATTTTCAGAAAACAGTCCTGTTATGCTTGTTAGGCTAATCATTGGTTTTCTTTTTGACTTTGACTGTCAGTTGACTATTATGTTTATAGTTAATTCCCTTTCTTGCCCACAATGACAGTAAGAATGTCCAGAAATTATCAGTTAAAAAAATTTTTTTTCAAAGAAAAAGGATTAAGGGGAGCTAGTCCTATGTATGTGCAGAATTAAAATTCAAGAACAGAATTTCTTGTGTGTAAATTTAAGCACATTTACAAAATGCAGACATCAATCTCAGAATTTTTTAAAAATAATATGTAGTGGATTGCTCTGGGTTTAATCCTTAAATGTTGTCATGCAAAAAAGAGAAAAGAGATGTTTCAAAAAGCCCAAGAAACTTCAGTTGTATTAATCTGTATCAAGCTAAAAATGTGGATGTAGGGAAAAATAGATAGCCAAGACAGTATTTTCTGAAGCTGATTTTATATTTGACTCTGGGTATGCTGATTCTGCTCTGGACTTTACATAAGGCTGATACAGACTTTTTTTGGCTATAGCAGAAGCCATATGGTCTGGCTACCAAAATTAGGTTCTGCTTAGCTTACAGCCTACAGAGGCTATGGCAGCCGTGCTGCCAGCCTTTGAGAGGAGGAAGGAAAGGGCTTTCCTTTGCATCACTCAGTCACAGCCCACAAAACATCCCTGCATTTGCATGTGCTGCTTGCAGTTACCTACTGTCACACCTCAGCTCATCTGCTGCTACCAGGACCTGGCTGTGAGTCAAAACTGCCTTGTCCAAACTGTTCTGTCTGCCTCGTTTTTCTCCATTTTTTCAGCAGGAGAATAGCATCACATGAAGTGATGACGCCTTGTGCACAGATCTTTCAGACAAGGGAGCAGCTGTGGTAGCTAAACATTGAGAATCTGATCTTCTTCACAGTCTCTGATATTGAGAGGATGGAGCTCTTCAAATCCAGCACTGCAGCAAATCCCAACAAAACTTAAAAACGCATTGCCCTAATGAATCACTGTAGGAAACTACCACTGAGCCAGACCAGAGAGACTTCAGGGCTACCTGGAGGAGGCCCATCTGCAACCTGTGATTTCTTTTTCAGTCTGCGTTTTTTATAGACACTGTAATTTAGCAACATTTAGCTAAGAGGCTTTTTGCCTCTGACTCTGTGGTTATGTAAAAACGTATCACTTTATAAAGCCAGTGGGATATACAGTTGGGGAAAAAGTGCACATTGTTACTAAAATGAGAAATCAGTTGACTTGGGGTTTTTTTAATTTAACATAGGTTTGTTCTGCATGAAAATCACAACTGTCTCATCTGCAATAGGACTTTGACACATGAAAGTTCACAGTGCTCAGAGACTAAAATTGACCTGACCCCGCTGTGCTGACGGAAGCCCGAGCTGAACCTACAGCTGTCCCACAAAGCAGCTTTTGCACGTGCTGCGTGAGCCTAAAGAGAGCAAAGCTGCCGCGGTGGCACAAAGCTTTGCTGCGGGAGCCGCGACCCCTCTGGAACTGCTCCGTCCACGCGCTGCCGGCGGGAATGTCAGCAGTGCCCAGCAAATACAGCTGTGGGTAGGAGTTTTTGCGTCAAAAGGAGGCACACACTTTACACAGGGTGTAATTAAGCTGTAAATCTCATTGCCACAGAAATTTGTGGATGCCAGACTTTCACATTTGCCTGAAAAGCAAAGAAATTCAAATGGAAAAGAGCTCCAGGGGGAATTAAACACAAAGATACCAGGAAATCCTTGAGTAGAGGCTCGCTGGAGGCTGGGAGTGGAGTGAGGAAGCAGTTCTCTCATGTTTGCTTTTACTTACCACTTTTTGCTGGGCATTTGCTATTAGCAAGAGTCTCTTCATCCTTTAAGTATTGCTGACAGCATCCATCAAGAACTCTGGAAAGAGCTGGCTTCAGTCCTCTGTTCTGCCACATGCTTTCTGTGTAACCTGGTTTTCCTTCCTTCAGGGGAAAACAGAAATTGGAGCATTTTCTAACCTCCCACAGGGTTGAAAACTGCTTATATTAGGATTGGGGAGTGCTTAGAATGCAGGGTAGGGTGTGGGCTGGTGTCTGGTGTTGCCGTGGAGCTGGGCCCTGTTGACAGACTCAAACTCATAGTGCCCAGACTGCCATGGGCCCACAGTGGGTGCCTGTGGCAGTGATGGTGGTGGGACTGCTCCAGCACTTGGTTTTCCATGTGACCAAGTTTATGGCAGAGGTAACCCCTGGGCTTCAGCCTCAGCACCAGTTTGGAAGTTGCATGGAGTGGTGTGGTCTTGAAGCAAATGAGTAATATCTATGTAATCCATAAAAGCAATCTAGTATTAATTTTGGTACTCTAGAGGACTAATGATAACCACACAATGTCTCAACAATGTAGCAAAACCAGACTTATTAAAAAAAAAAAAAATCAGTTTTCCTTAGTGCCTCATTCAGCTGAATTGGAATTTCACTCTTACCAATTCTCCTTCCTTAGACAAGTTAGTGGCCCTAACTTACCATAAAATCACAGCTGCATTCTCATCCTTCTTTCTTCTAACCCTACTCCCTGTGACAGACATCCTTCTTTGGGGCACTGCTTCCGTGGCTCAGTGCTGCTGCTGCCGTAGCTCTCCCGGCAGGAGATGCTGGACTTTCACAGAGCAGCAGCAATTAAATGCAATGCATGAAATAATTCATAGAGAGACTATCTCCTGGAATGGAAGCAGGGCTCTGCCCAAAGGTTTGTCAAAATTTCAGTAGTGGAACAGAGATGGAAGTGGTTGTTCCCCCTGGCTGATGGGCTACCCACGTCTTTGACCTCAGCTGAGCTGCTCACTGACAACCCTGTGACAAATGCCTGTGATAACCACGGTCTCTGATGATTACTTTTATCTACCCTGCAGATTCCATAACTGGAAAGGGAGATGAAGGAGAGTCAGTTTATGGTCCTGCTTTTGAAGGTATGTCTCCCCAGCTATCTGACTGTGCAAGTGGTAATTTTCCACAAAAATCAAGTTGTTGATCTGATCTTACATAATAACCTGGGAACTGCGTTTCACCTCCCTAAAGCAAAAAGGTTTGGTTTTCAGTCAGAATTATAATCTGCTTGTATTAGCAAGAGCAAACTGCTTTAGTGAGAACACTTTTTGATCTGTAACCTTGTCTCTGTCCTCTTATGTTCCCTGCCTGAGTCTCAGCTCCACCAGCCCCTTGTCCTTGCCTAAATGAGGGCTGATGGTCACTCACTGCCTACTCCAAACTTCAAATACTCATCTTTGTGGACAGGACCCTAGAAATGCAGAAGTGGATTAGCTACAGATCTCCAGGCACACCTACCACCTGTTTAAATGCATTTAAAGTAATAGAAGTAAGTCAGCTTTAACTCGATTTCCTGGACCTCAGGCAGCTTCTCAGGCTTGGGCAAGCGTTAGGTATTGCTGCCAGCAGCCTCAACTCTGCGGGTGGAAGGGGAGTTCTGAATCTCATATAAAACCCTGAAAGTCAAGGAATTACAAACATGACCTAAGTGTAACAGAAAATGTTCCCTCGTACTGGCATAAAGTAATAAAATGTAAATAAAAAAGAGCATTCTAACTTTTAATATTTAAGAAAAACAGCCCATATAATTGACATAGGCATTTGGGATTTTCTGTTTAGATTAAATGCTACCCATTAAGACACTTATGACAGTTAAAGCACTTTTGAAAATTATTTATGTTCCCTTATATAAAAGCTGTCCTACTGGCAATGGTGCAAACCATTTGAGCAGGCTGGGCAGCAGCCAACAATGAGATCAGAAATGCTAAGTGCAGCTGAAAAGTTTCTTTCCCAAGATGCTGAAGAGTCTGCCTGAGAGGAGGATCTGCTCTCAAGGTCCCAGGTTGGATGGAGCAAAATGTAGTAGCACTGGCAAGCAGGAAAGCTGCTGGAGGTGGAAGCCTGGTGTGTGGGATTTAAGGCACTAAATGCTATGAGCTTTCTGGAGTGGAAAGAAAAAGGCAAAAGTCACTTCTTTGATGCTGGAGCTCCTGGAACGGGAGCAATCCCAGGCTCCCAGGGCATACATATCTCCAAGAGAACAGAAGCTGGTGTTGGAAAAAACCAGGACTGGCTATTGAATTGTTTTCAAGGTGGGTGTCACCAAGGACTTAAAATTTTGTGAATCCTCTTTTCCAGCAATGTTATTCAATGTATTTGTGCTAGAGTCCATCTTGCACCTTTTGCACCTTCTGTTTGGGTAGAAATTGTCATTTTTTATGACCCGTAGATTTACTTGATTTACACATCAGGTAGAAACAAGTTTGCATGTACCCAGGCACCTCTGCACACAGGGGAGCTGTGGCAGCTTGCATGCACTATTTGACTCCAGCTCCATCATTCTCCTCCAGACAGAGCTTGTGCTTTCCCTGTGCTACTCAGGAAAGAAGCTGCCATGTCATGTGGGAAGGGGACAATATACCAAAAACTGCTTCAGTAATTTTAAGGTGGATTTAATTTGGAACCAGTCAACCTTGAATGCGTCCCTGCAAGAGTTTTGTTACCCATATTGCACATAGTCCATGTGTTGATGCATTAAAGGAGGAGATTGCTACTTCTTGCTCTCCTCCTCTTTAATTAAAAGTTGCTTTCCACCCATAACAAAAGTGTTCCTTTGGGTATGCCTTTCTATTTTAAGGCTTAGATTGTTTTCCTGATACTTCCTGCAAACCTGTTTTACCCTGAGGGCAGAGGACAAATAACTTTGATATCTGAAAAGGGTGAGAGATGCCTCTGTCAGCCGGTAATGTTCTGGGAGGCTCAGTGATTGGCATGTGTCTGGGCACTGCAACCAGCGCCTGCTGGAGTTAATGGGACACAACCTCATTTTACTGTAATGAGATGAGAGGACTGAGGCAATTACACAGAATCACTCGTACTGGAGCATCGTGTCTAAGGACAAAGCATCCCACCCCAAAATCAGTCTGCTGAAGTAATTTTGCAAGCCACAAGGCAGCAGTTGGAGTAACTGTTCAGTTAAAATTTAACTACCATTTTTATTAATCAGTTTCTGAGAAAGGCTCTCAAACAAGGTAACAAGAATTAAAAAAAAATCAGAGGAAAATAAAATCTAAAATTTGTTCACTTTCCTTAAAGCTTGTTGAGAGCTTGATGGGGCTCTTGACTGCTCAAGAGCAGGTCAGATGGTGATGGAGGATGACAGGATAAGTGAACCCCCTGCTCCCCACCCCAAAGCCAGGCTCCGCTCCACAGAAAAGGAGCAAGTCCTTGCCATAATCCCCCAAACCCAAGCACACCTAATGCTTGCTTCTCCCTGGTAATCACTCTTGAGAGTCATTTATTTTCTCTTTCACAAGTCCTTTCCCAGCCAGCATGGAGGATCCTCTTTACCTCCTCACAGCTCTCACTCCCATTGCCTGCGTCCTCTCCTCACCCTGGAAAATATCTTTTGCTCTGGGAGCACCCTGTCCTCCTTAACTCAGTATCTGCTCTCCATTTATTCCTCTGTCATTTTATTTAGATAATGAAGTATCCTGCTCACCCTCCTGTGCAAGTTGCCAAGGGCTGGGAGCAGCTGGGTATCCCACCCCAGCCAGCCATGTCCTGCCCTCACAGCCCTGACTGTGCTCATGGGAGTCTTGTCCTCTGACACCAGCAGTGGCATGAGGGGAGGCAGAGCTGAGCCTGTGCTTGGAGCACCCTCTCTGCCTCCTACCTCCCTCATCCATACAGTGGGAATAATCACAAGCAGCAATAGGGAATTGCCATGATAAATATCTTGAGCTACTCTGGCGAGAGTCATTACAGACCAACAACAGGGATCCAGAGTGCTTTTACAGGATCCAGAGTGCTTTTTTATGGGTACATTTTCATTAGCTCCTTTACTGGCTAAAAGATGGATTTAAACCAGATTTTGCTGGCATAAGACTCAGTGAAACCTTTTAGGGAAAGGAAAAAGGTGAGTGCAAAAGAAGGAAAGAGAACTTGAGGGAGCTGGTGAAAGGGACTTGTATGGTGAACAGCAGCAAAGGGAGCACCACAACTGCAGCCCTTCATCCCTCAACTCTTTCCCTGGATGAAATCTTCTCCATCCATCACAAAGCAAGAGGAATCCTTGGGATGGCCAACAAGAGTCACCATAGGAACAGCTAGCAATTCCACATTACCTTCCAGCCAGCTCCCCACCTGGACAAGAAATATGTTACTCAAGCTAGAAAACCCTACGGCAAAACTAAGGAAGCTGCCAGGACATCTCCAGGACCAAAGGTTACAAACTCGTGGCTGCAGAGCTCAGTGTCAGCCAAAGGTGGGCCCTGACAGACAGGGAGATGTTTCACAAAACCTCCAGGCTCTGCTCTGCCCTCACAAGCTGAAAAACATTACACTAGAAGTTTGTTCTCAGTAAGTTAACATATAGGACTAGCTTGCTAAAATTTTTAGATTTTCAGGAATGTAATAAACAAGAATATTGCTTTGAGCAGTTTGCTTGATGGAAGAGAACAAAATATTTAATTATTACCACTGAGAAGAATTCAGTGTAGTTTCCATGTTACCACACCACACAGAAAGCATCTTTAATGGTAGCAAAAAAGCGTAACTTTCAAACGTACAGAGAACAAACCAAAAGCTGGATATATTCATAACCAGCAGCATTCACTTCAAGTTGCTGCCTTGCCACTGGCTCTATGCAATCTGAAAGGTGTAGGACCCACGATCTTATAGCCAGGCCCTCCTAAATCTGAGTGGGAGTTTAATCCTGAGGAAGCAAAAAGAAGCCACAGTGTACAACAAGGACAGCCAGGTACCTTCCAGACACTGCTCTGTTCCGATTTTCTGATGTCCCTGCTTGGACAAGGGATGTCTGCAGCATCCTCCTTGCTTGGTACCACTCTGCTGGATGGGGTGGGGTGGGGTGGAATGGGATGGGATACAGTACAAAGCTTTATGGAGCTCTGCTGGCATCCATCGCCGTGCCGGCGCCTGCAGGAGGCACAGCTTGTCCTCCCACAGCGTGGGAGAAGGACAGGCTGGAAATCATAGAGATCACAAAATGTTGGACTGTTTTCAGGATTCAGATTAGTGCTGTGAAGGAAGGAAATGAACGATATTTTGCAGGGAGTCACTTCTAATACTGTCACTTCTCACAGTGGCTCCTGACTTCATCTCAAAAGTACTGGCCATTTGTAGCTGGGGCACATGGAACAACACTTGCTTCTTTAAATAAATGCAGCTGCATAAAGCCATAGTATTTACACCTTTCCTAAAATGCCAACTGGAGGCTACTTTATCAAGAACTGACAGCATTCACTGTGAAGAAGAACTTTCTAAAGAGTGTAGTGAGTGTAGCCTGTCAGTAGGAAACAAGTGCCTGGGTTTGTAATGGCCCCACACAAAACAGAGGCTGCAGAGCTTGGCTTTGGATGGAGGTGGATCCCATGTGCACTTTCTCTCTCCTGTAGGCAAGTGATCAAAGACATGGAAATCCTCCAAACACTGGAGGCTGTACCTACATATAACAAAAGGCCTACAGTAGCCTGCAAGATAATGAAATGTGGGACCTCCAATTCATGATTCCCAGATGGTTTTCCTGCCTGCTGTAAGGTAGAGCACTATTTCCCACTCAGCTTTCTACAGACCATGATGACTTCCACTTACAGCAAAAATAGAACCATGTCATCTTGTACATGTGAATGGCTTGGAAACATTTCTTTTTTGGCTTAAAAAGAAATGTTCACAAGGTGTTATAAAGTATTTTTACAGGAGAAGAGAAAAAGTCTTCTGACCGTATCTCAGAATACCTACAATTTATGGGAAATAGTGTTAATATGATTATATAGTTACAAGCACTGATATGGTAAAGTGACATCTCAGATGAAAAAGAAGAAAAAACATGTTTATATGACTGTGGCCTCAGTGAAGGCCAAACATTTGATCCTGCGCTGACTACTATAAATTAAAAGTAATGCCCTTGAAATCAGGTTGGGCTGCATGAGGCTAAAATTCTAAAGCAGGCAGAAGATTTATGTAATTATTTATAGCAAATGGTCTCAATTTTTAAAAAGTGACTACTGCCACTGAAACAGACAAAAATATTGTTTATAAAGTTATTGCAATACAGTTATGTGTGGATGTAAATATATAATCCAAAATGAGTGCCAGCATCAGTGATTTCTTGCATGCCAGATCTCTCTGACACACAGTGCAGAGCTTGGGCATGGATGGCTCCAGGGGAGCATTAAAAGAAGAGAAGGTGTGTGTAAGATCAAAATGCAGGCTGGAAAGAGAGGCCATAGCCGAGTGCTCTGGAGGGTCAAAGGAAAGAGCACTCATTTGTGGAGCTGGGATGCAGACACAAGGCTAAACCAGCCCTGCTGGGCCAGAGCAACCTGGACACCATCAGAGTGCAGCTCTCCCACCCCTATTCCCAGCTCTGCCAAGAGTGCTGTGCTGAGTGACCTTTGCTCCTGGGCTCACCGGATGAGCCACTAAACCTCACAGAACAGCGGCAGGCTAAGATGGGGAAGGCTGAATTAGGGAAGTTTTTGGAGAGACCTGATTTTGTCCAAGCTCAAGTCCATGGATTTAATGAAAAGTAACGATCTTAAGTTTATTTCCTAAATGGGAACAAATTTAACAAATCGGCAAATGTTTAACTGAATGCCTGAAGAGGGCATAGACTCAGAGTAATCTCCAGAGTACTCTCTGAGTATGAGGATCGTGTTAATTTTAGCAAGGGAATTTAGGTTTTTCTTTACTTATGCTACAAAACAAAAAGATTATTTAACATAAAATGCCTTTGTATATCTGCAGCTAGCTTAAAAGCCTGTAACACATTTCATCCTTCCACTTTCTAAAGCATTCTGCAATCTATAGACGAATTACTATATAGGAATTAAATCTTCTGTAGGAACATTTCAAATCAATCTGCCTAGAGAATATTTTTTTTCACTTCATAGTTCTGGGTCAAAGATTAAAATAGACTGTGATATTTTCTTCATAAAACCCCACATTTCCTGACAAATTACTTTTTGTAAGTAACAGAAACTACTGCTATGAAAATATATAGTTTTGCATACTCAGTATTGAGACAGAGGTTAGTGGCTCATTTCTTGCAAGGATTTTAAATTATATTCAGATGTTTATAAAGTCAGGAAAGCAATTTTAGTTCTGAAAGCTATCAGAGGACAATGTTAGGAGGCCAGTTAATTGATTTTTTATTTGCTGTTGTTTTGGTCACCCATGAGCAGGTCTGCTCTGTGGCTGCCACCCCAGTGTCTCCAATGTTCCACAAGGGATCAAAGCAGAACACAGCATGTAATTTGAGTCCAAATGACCAGATCTGGGCAGATGTCAGAGCCCAGAAACTCATGCTCTGGCAGTGGGCAATGTTCAGGGACTCTGAGGGCAGGCAAATGCCTCATCACATCAAATATCAGAAAGCTGATCCTGTGCCAAAAGTCACAGACCTGGTAACCAGGATGATGGCAGGATATACAGCTGGATGTCATACACTCAGGATGTAGGACAACAGTGCATGGGAACTGGGCAGGAGACAACTGGCTGAAGTTACACCACATGAAAGAAGTTATAACGAGAAGAGTACAACCAGGAAATATTTTGAATTTCAGGCATAACAATTCTTCAGGCAAGCCATAATTACTGTATTTGCATTGGTCATGGCAGGACACCCTGCCAGAAAAAATCATGGTAAAATCTTTCATCCAGTATTAAGAGGTCACCTAAAGAAACAACAGTGCATCTTTCAAGCCTGGTTCCCCAGTGCCTGCAAGTTGGAGTCCAAGGCTATGAAAAATGAAACAGAAATTTTCATCTTAATCCAAAATGATGTTTCATGACATATTTTCTGCTAAAACTTACATCTCTGATCAAGTCACTAGGAATACAGTGCTGCCTCTCAGAGCACCATACCAGAGAAAGAGCATGCACAAGCATCCAGAGGACAAGCAAGTCCAGAGGCAAGCCATAGGGTCTCCACAAAGTCGGGAAATTCAGGGGCAGTTGGCAAATGGGGAGGTGAAGACTTTCATTGTCAGCTGCTGGGTTTGGAGAAGTTCCCTTCCCAGCAACCATATAAAAAAATTCCCTTCTATAAAGAACAGCTGGCAGCAACATGCATTCTGAGAAAACTATTATCTTACCGGATTACACAGTGTTTCATTTATGTAATATGTCACCACTGTAAGAAAAACTGGTATCTTTCAAGTTTTGCTTTATTGGGGTTTTATGCTGAGCTTTGCACTCCAGCAAAACACTTAGACACTGCTTTAAATGAAAAGTGATGAAAGAAGCCCTCAGACTACACACCAATTTTCTTTGTACAGGCGTATGTGTTAAAAGCACAAGGACATTTTGTTAATACACCGCAGACAGTAGGATCCAATCATTCCCCCCTACTTATTCAAGCACTGATGAGACAAAAAGCTGGAGGCCAAAGTCATTATCTACAAGGTAGTTTACCTAATTTGAGGTCAGAGGGTTTCTGAATCTGATCCATGAGAGCTGTTAAAGCCAGCAGAAATTGTTGGCATGGCTCCTCAGCTGTGTAGGTACTCCACATGGATCTGGGGAAGCCCTGGGATCTCTGAAGTATATGTTCATTTTCATGGTATGAGACAGACCTCTGACAATATATTTCACCTTCCTACAGACCAGTCTCACCTTCCTTTTTAGACTATCATGGCTACAGCTCTCTGCTATTGCCCTTCACATACTTTATTGCTTGGGATACCCGTCACTAATTCACTGTTGACCCCCAGCTGTAAGTCAGACAAAAAGTTCTTGCCACCAATTCCACGGTAGANCTGTTGACCCCCAGCTGTAAGTCAAAAGAAAAAAGGTACTCGGAGGGACTGGTTTTGAAAGAACTTTACTGATAATATCAACTATGCAGCACATCAAATGGATCAGAATGATGTAATACAGCCATTGCACAAAGAAAATGGGTAAGTGGAATGATTTTACAAACTTCAGAGAAAAACTCTTGATACTGTAATTCTGATAAGCTTTAGGATGTTAAGAGGCAGTAATAGGTGGCCAGATCAACAGAGCTCAATTGTGCCTGTACCTCAATTGCTGTGAGGGAAGAAGCACCAGTCCAGGCCATCAGGGCACAGCAAGAGCAGATGCCAGGTGAGTGGGACCCAAGGCCAGGCACAGGCAGCCCACAGGTGTTATATCTCAGGCAGGGGCCAGATGCAAGAGCCTCAGAACAAAAACTTCTACTGAGAAAAAGTTGTGGAGACCCTCCTGAAGTTCCTTTACTTGAAAAACTCCCAGGTTGACCAAGGCACTTTTATCACCCAGCCAGCCTTGAGGACACAGCTCAATTCCTAGGGAATATGCCCCTGCCCTGACACAGGCCAAAGCCCACCACTGTATTACACTATCACCAACTAAAAAATGCACATTGAAAATACAGTAAATGGATGTACTATTGCAAGAACTCCGTATAAACATTAGCCTTATTTTCCTTTGGTCACCAAAATCAGCCTGACCTCATTCTCTGGTTGGCTGCAGCTGCACAGGGGAGAGGTTTATTCCTTCCACTCCATCTCACCTCTCTACCTGTTGCCTTCCATTCTTCCTCTCAAGACACGTCTCCAGCTTGCCTTAGACTAAAAGCATTAGCCTATATCTCTGTCTCTAAAAGAGTTACGAAAATATTTTTAACATTATTTTATTATCACTAACCACTCTCTATTATTTTATTTGTTCCTTATGTTAAAAGCAGCCTTTCTACCCCACCTGGTGGGGCTGAGCGAGTGCCTGTAACACAGAATTCGTGTGTACCAAACACAGCTCCACCTTGCCTGCCTCAGGCAAACAGCTTGTACAGTACAGGTGCCAATGTCCTCACCCAGAATTCCTGCTGGGGACAGACACACAGGCACCTTAAATGCACCCCCTGATGTCATACAGCACGGCATGCACCACCCTGGATGTGCCTTGGGGCCGTATCCAGCCCTGGTTGGACACACCCCTGCAGCGGGATTTACTGCCATACCTGCCTCATGATGCAAGGACAAACAAAGGTTATGAAGCTCCGGGCACAGGAGTCAACGTGTTATTTCTGAACAATTCACCATTCTGGTGAATACAAGATACAATAATGCATCATTATGTGATGGTAACAAATACCTCAAAACCTCCTTAGGTGCTGTATTTCCCCTGCTAAAACACCCACCACGTATTTGCACTTCACATGCACTTCTCTGTCTGTGCACTTGAAATGACAATATGGAAATGAGAACCAACGTTTACAAAATGAAGGAAATAGAAATTCTCTTCAGTTTATCTACTAAATTTTGTTTTTCATTTACTGCTGTCATCCCAAACTGCTGTATGCTTCTGTGGAGTCTCTTCAATCCATTATCACATCTTGCCAAGCACCAATTGATACAACACAATCTGCTCCAACTCCTGGGTATTTCCTGTGTTTCAAATGTGCTTCCCTAAAATGGGCATCTGCAGACTTAGGTTTTTCCCATTTTGTCAAGGATTTTACGTGATTTTCCAGTAATGCAGTGCTTGGAATTCCTTATAGATTCAAAACAGAGGTAAATGCCTGACTAACCACTAAGTATATAACAGTGCAATGAGAACTGAATCCAGTGATGAATGTGGTGTTTTAAATCCAACAACAACAACCCAGACTGCCATGATCCTGCTGACTGTATGCTACAACAGAGTCCCAAGATGCTGACTGTAAGGAAAAACAGAGAAACCACATTTATCTTTTCCCTGGATTCCCATCAGCCCCCAGAATGATAAACATGTTTTCACTCGTTTGTGGAGATGTTCTTGCCCTTTCTGGTAGTCTTAGTTCTATTTTTTTATGTACTCCATTTTCTCCCACTTTTCCATATACATAAACACTGATTAGAGTCTTGTAGTTTATCTTAATTTAACTGTCCTATTACTTTCTCAAAAGAAGAGATTTTTAGTACGCACTCCTGATGAAATGCAGATTGCAGCAACCATTACACTTCATGTGTCCAGCACATCAACAGAACTGCCACTGCAATCCTTCATAAAACACTGATAATTGCTGAAGAGATATTTAACATTATAACCCACAAGATCTGCAAAAAAGAAAACCTGAGTTCCAATAATACCACGTGTCTAGTGAAATCTCAAGAGACCCTCTGAATCAATAACCCTGACCCAAAAAGAAGACCTTTGTCCCAGAAGAACATAAAAATCTCTGCAGGTATGGCCAGGAGGGATGAGTGGAATCAATACAAAACTCCCTTATTCCATGCTCCCTGCAATTTTGGTTACATTGCAATTTTTACTTACGCTGCTCCTCAATTTCTGCTGTTTATTCAAAGGTAGAACAGAAATATTGTATTTTAATAATGCATATGAAATGTATTTCTTATTAAAAAGCCAGAAACTTTCGTCATACTGTAGAGATAATTATTTTACACTACCACTCCAGTAAAAATGGAGAATGAGAGGTAACTAAAGTCAGTGTGCGACTTCCATTTCCTTATCACTTTTCAAAACTAAATTCTGATGTTATCGACATCTACATCCAACAGAACATGTTTGGTCATTTTAATGCAGCTGTTACAAGGTTCCAGTTTGTATCACAAAATTCTCTTTTGTTTCTTTGCAGACCTTTCTTTTATGTTTTCTCCCTGAGACTTCTTTGCAGGAAGGCAAAGAGTTAGCCATCCTGCCTGCTAGCAGAAAGCACCACAATATATGACAGTACAGAACCTTGTCAGAAAGCTCTGTACCCAAATTATGTATTACCAGCAGCCCTACAGGCCCCTCCATAGCTCACACAGTAACCATGATAGGTAGCTTGCCTTAAAATTTCTGCATTTGTATTGGTCTCTTGGCTCTTGGCAATATAACACCTTCAGGAAAGAACATAAAAGATTAAGCTAGGGATTTATTTGGCAATTTCCTGTTTTCTGCCCAAGTCCAGCTCACACTTGGGAGAACCAAGGGGGAATTGTCCTGATTATAACTCTTCTCTTCCGTTTGTCCTTTGACCTAGATCATAATAAAATTTGCTTTATAGCTCTAGCTTAGCTCTCCTTGAATACAAGCACACATGAATGGTTTCCCAACATTCACCTGTGTTGGCACTGCACAAAACGCTGAAACAGATTTACACAAACAAACATTTATTTGCGGAGTCCACTGATGATGATATGTATAGACTCAAGCTGCCTTAGGGAAAAACAAAGGACAGAGAAAATGTGATGGGCATAGGGGGAACTCTACCCAGTGGTCCAGGGGGAATCACTGATTCTTAGAATCACTTAGGTTGGATACATCCTTTCTTTGAGTCCAACTGCAAACCTGTCACTGCCAAGTCCACGAAAAGAAGTGGTGGGATGACCAAGGAGCCTTCTCCAGGTCTCTCTACAGCACAGCTGTTAAGATATGGGTTACAATTTGTACCATGCTTCCCTTCTTCTACTGCAGACGTTTCATCCTGGACCTACACAAACTCCCATTGTGCAGCTTCCGCCTTCCATGGCACCAGTGCTGCTGGGAGCACAGCTGGACAACATTTTGCAAGTGCTGCAGGTAGATTGCTAATGTTATAGGTAAATAATGTGATAATTGGCTCTCACAATTAAGGGGTGAATATGTTAAGAGAAGTTCTGTCGATGATAGCTATGCTTCCCCTCTCCCATACATTGTTATCACAATGTAGTAGGTGATAATCCTAGTAGGTGGGGTATTTGGGAGGGTCGGCTTGCTCCTTTGGCAACTGCTGACTTCCAATCAAGGTGTAAGAAAGTGATCTCCACCGTTGAGCAGCGAAGAAGGAGCCGATTGACAAGACTTTAGGAGGGGCTGGGGGTATAAAAAGTAGAACATCCATTTCGTAGACGAGCACATGGTGGTGGAGCTCTTGCTCCGAGCACTGCTTGTTTCTCCTTATTCAATCTCCTGTTGTATTTTACTGAGGTTTTTAATAAACCTTTAGAAATTAAAAGGTGAGCATCGGGGTATTTTTCTCGCACTAAGGTTCATGTACGATTAATTTAAACTACCATTTAAGTACAATTTAAGTACAACTTAAGTACAACTTAAGTACAATTTAAGTACAATTTAAGTACAATTCGCTGTTTCGTCACGGTAGAGATGGGGGAGGGGCGTGGCCACGGGCAGCTGGTGTGCGCCGGTAGGAGCAGCTCCCCCCACCGCCCAGTGCGACCCCCGCAAGGGCCACCGCCCGCCCAGCGCGGCTCCCCGGGGCCAGCGCGGACCCCACGCCC
>VZSE01006462.1:6656445-6757704 GCA_013398275.1 Promerops cafer | reverse complement strand
CGGGACCCGCCCTGCGCTCCCCCGGCGCTCGCTCGGCCGCCGCCGCCGCATCCTGGGCGCCGCGGCCGCAACCCGCCGAGCTTTTGGGCCGCTCTCCTGCTTGTGTCGCTCTGGGACCCGTTATCCTGTGTTATCTCCCCTCGGAGCGGGGGGCCGGTGCCAGGGAATTGTGCGCGGCTGCTTCTTGCGCCCTTGGAGCGGGGGTGCCTTGATGCAGCCGTGCCGTTCTGTCCCTGCTGCCGCGTGTTCCTTCTCCCGGTGTGAGCCCCGTTACTCGTCCCGTGGGTTTGCCCCCAGTTGCCCACAGCTCAGGCCCCGTGGGCTGTTTGCCAAAGTGTTTGCGGGGCCGAGAACCGCGAAACGTGACGCCAGCCCCAAAACACGGAGACAGCAACAAAAAAGACAAGACAAAAAGTTGTCCGGGAGCGCTTCAGCGTTCCCCGGCCGCGTTCCGTAGTGGCGCTGGGTGCAGCCGAGGGTGACGCTGCCCGGTCACCGCTGCTCCAGCCCGTCAGGATCTCCTCCAGCCCTGCCCGCCGGCGGCATGCCGGCCGGTGCGGGACACCCTGCGGGAGCCTGGGCTGCTCCGGGACTGCTCCCCCTGGGGTTAACACACCGCTCCGCTGCGACGGGAGGGGGCACTGTCGGGCCGGCAGGACAGACCCCTCCAACGGTTCCTGGTTTCCTCCTCCAGTGTAAGGGGAGTATCCGAATTTACCCTGTGCGAGAGCCAGTACAGCGGGTTTATCTTGGGAGCAAACGTCAGCTTGGCTAGGCTGAAAAGCTGAGTTCGTGGTATCAGAGTCTTTTTTTTTTTTTTTCAGTGAAGAGCAGGCGTCTGCTGGTGGGGAGGGTTATCCCATGTAAAAGACCCCACAAGAGCCTTTCACAGCAGGAGGTGTCATTGGGACAACGTCTGAGACCCTGCCACAGATTCTGAAATTAACAGCTCATTGATAAAAACATCTCCTTATCCTTTACTCTTGCAAGTCTGATCCTCCCCCATGTTAGTCTGGGAAGGCTGTTTTTGAAACTAAATTAGAAATCCTAGTGTACCTGGTATAAGTTGGCTCTACCAACTGTCTTCCTGTCTTAACAGATGTACTGTGCTAATTTTTCCATATACCAGTGAGGAATCTAAAAAAGTGAAGGTTGTTCATTTGTCAGAGGCCGTTGTGTGTGCTGTGATCATTCCTCAGATGTATATCCACCATAACTGACTGGCTTTTTTCCACCTGAAATCTGTTACCGAGAAACAGTCATAAAGCTCTTGAAGTGCTTTGGGTGCTGCCTTCCTGAAGGGAATAGGGCAGATGTTGCACACCTCACTGATGGAAACCCACAAAGGTCTTTTCATATCTTCTTATGTGAAAGGGAAGAAATAGTGCCAGCCTTTCTGACGTGATACTGCCATAACCGAAAGAAAGGCCGTGTGGATTCAGGCTTACTTTGGATTGTCAGAATACTGAAGTTAGTTAATGTACTTGTTGTTATTTGAGAGGTAAATGAGTGTGCTGACTGCCAAAGATCTGTGGATAGCAGGATTCCTTTCGTGCAGGAAAGTGAAAGGTCACCCCAAGGTGCCTGAAGTGGGTGGATCTGATGTGAAATGTGCTGGAGAGCATGCAGCAGAAGGAGTTGTGGGTTGTATGTGGGTTTGCTGAGTATGATGGCTGTATGAGTAAGTCTCAATTAAAACTAATGTGGTAAAACTGTAGACTGGGAGAGGATCTTACTTGATCCAGATAATAGATATGTTGTGGTTTTAAGGTAACATTTGACTGAGATTGACGTAAAAAAGCAGCTGGACTGGTTAGATTGCTGGCTTCTGCTGTGATCAAAATACAAATAGATTGACTTTTTTTTCTGCTCTCCTTTTTATGCATGTGTACATGAATTTCTCCAGGTTCTTGTCTTTATTTCCCATACTTTGATTGCTTTCTACTGTGGGGCTATTTATAGCTGGCTGCATTACCTAAAGCTCAGGTTCAGTCTCAGCTGCAGTGAGGTTGGGAAGCAGTACTCTGTACCTAGTGTTATCCTGTGTAAAGTATGCTCAGTTTCTGCTTGGACAGTAGGGTTCCTCTCACTCAGGTTTGCTTTGAGGAATCTTGAGTTGCCAGTTGAACACTGGCTTGATTGGGCTGCCTGTGACAAGATCTCTTGCGTATTCAATCATGCAGCTTCTGATGTTAGTATGGTGGATTCAAAAGCTTTGTAATTTCAAGCTAAAACTACAGTAGAACTCAGTGCTGTATGAAATTCCTAAAGCTATGCCTACTGATGTTGTTTTGTTGGGTTGTTTTTTAGTTCAATACCGTCATTAATCTCTCTAATGTAACTCTGTTTTTTCACAGGTTCCACGGTTTCTCCTCCTGCCACTGTTTCTACGCTCTCTTCCAATGTCACTGTAACACCTTCCAATGTCACTGTAACACCTTCCAATGTCACTGTAACACCCACCAATGCGACCACAGCGTCTTCCAATGTGACCACAGCATCTTCCAATGTGACCACGGCGTCTTCCAATGCTACCACAGCCAGTTCTACCACCACAGCTCATACTCCTATAGGTAACACGGGAGCCCTGAACTCAGAGTGGCAGGAGGCTAGGAACTGGTGAACAACTCGAAAGACAGGGGCTTCCTCCAAAGTTCACTGTAGTAGCTTGGCTACTAAAAATCTGATGTGCAAAATGCATAAATGGTTCCAAGGTTTGGAAGAAGTGGACTTTAGAAAACTCTTGGTTGTGTTGGCAGGAAGCATTTTCTGTGTTAAAAATTGGCTTAGTGGTAATTGAATTACTAACTGCCACTAATTATGAATCCTTAGGAGTTTGTTTTTGATTTGTTGTTTTTTATTTTTTTTTCCCAAAAATTTCTTTGCCATCTCTCCAGTGAAATTCTTTTAAAAAAATCACCTGATATTTAAAAACTTGCTGATCAAGGGAGCTGGTAGGTAACAATTTGGTGCTTGATTAGGCTCAGAGCAGCCTAATGGACAGTAGGGTGACATTTAGCTTTGAGCAAACCCACAAATGTTGACACTTGTTCCAGGCACATAATGGAATACTGATTAATTTTTAGTAATACTGATCTTTAGGGGAGGGGGAGAGGTCAGAGACCCAGCTTACATGGCTTGATAATGAAAGTTTTTAGGAGACAGTTTTGTTTTAGGTGAGTGGTTTTATTCCAGTGATGGCATTCACAGTTTTGAGGACAGGAGAAGAAAGAGTGTGTGTCTCCTGTCTATAGGTATTACATTAAGTACTTTTTTAGTACAATTAATACTTACTGATTCTAATGAAAGTTTAATGAAAGTCCTTTGCCTTGATGCAGATTCTCAATTGTCTTGAAGCAGATCTCTTGATTCTTGTTCAAATACCAGCATTTATATGAATGCTTGAAAGAAAAGTTGTTTGGTCTGAACAATGAATCACTGATCTGTGGAGAACCTTGAAATATTTGGGTGACAAGAGTAAGCAAGTTTGAAAATAATCCTTGTTGCAGAAACTTGGCTTAATGCCATGCAGCTCACCACCTAAATTGTGTGGGATACAGACTGAGGGCAAAGCTTATCCTTGTTAAAGCAAAACAGGAAAAATCATTTGGATAGGAACTTCAGTGCTTGCAAACTTTGCTTTGGAGTTTATGTTGTGTACATACTGTCTTCTCTCAAACAGCCAACGTCACCAATGCAACTACTCATGCTCCTCTGCCTAAAACTACCATTACTTCAGCTACCACGACACCCACTACTGCAGGTAACTGCTACAACTGCCATAATTAAAGCATAAATTGCTTAGAAATCAGTGTCACTTTAAAAGTGTTATCTTGAAAGACTCACCAAGTGACAACATTAAAATACTATTGGTGTATCTGGTGTTGTCACTTCTAACTTTATGGTATGTCTAATTTTGTTAAGGTGATATATGGAAGTAGCAAGGTTATATAGCCTGAGAAATAGAGCTAATTGGTGAGAAATAAAAAGCCAGAAACATGTTGGTCAAATGAGATCAGCTGGATGATTTTAATAGTGTGATTGGAAGTCCCTTGTTAACTCCCCTGTCTCTGGGAGGTGGTATTTTGTTTTTGCAGCATAATAATGGGATGCATTTTTTTTTTTGTTTTTGTTAAATGAAATTGTACTACAGTTACGGGAATAAGCTGCAGTATTTTATTTCCAAGTCAGTCCTAAATATGCCATTTCATGAAAAGCTCTCACAAAGTAAAGCTCTTTAAAACTGCCCATCAGCAGATGGCTGTTATTTCCAGACTTGTATTTGTGACTTCAGCTGTTTTTTTAAGCCTAACTCTTGGGATAAAGTACAGTAGATAGAAAATAACAATTTATGTTAAATTTAAGCAAAAAAAAACTGGAGAAAGGAACAGTGACTGGAAAATGTGTCTTGAATGTGGTCATATCAATAATATTTTCTATGTAAAGGAGGAAGGCTTTGGCTTTTTGAAGTACAAATAAAGTCCAGCTGGGTATTGCTCAGTTTTGAAGTCCAGAGCAGTTTGTCTATAAATAGCTGTAGCCTTGTACAAACATTTAATCAGAATTTCAGTACCAGTAATCTAAATACAGATGCTGGCTCGGCTTCACTTTTGATTATTTTTTGTTTTCTTATTGGTGTTTTGAATAATCCTAATACAAAGAATCCAGCACTAAAATCTGTAAAACTGTTGTGAGCATTGTGCACTTACAGTTTCTAATTTGGTGTTTAACAGGTTCAAATACTACTGTGGCTCCTGTACCTGTTCCACGCAGATCTACGTTTGATGCTGCGAGTTTCATAGGTGGAATTGTCCTTGTTCTGGGTCTGCAGGCTGTTATTTTCTTTCTGTACAAATTCTGCAGATCTAAAGACCGAAATTACCACACGCTTTAGGACCTGCCCCTTGGTAATGGACTAGTAGCCCAACACCTGTAGTTCACTGAACCAAAATATTTTCTGTTGCTCGTGGAAGACAGCAGTTCATATATCCTTTAAATCTCTAAAAGAAGACTTCAAATGAATATTTTTGCAACATTATACTTGGCAAGAAGTGATATGAATCTCTTCAACAGGATTACTTGCAATATGCTGCATGGGTTCTAATGGCTGTTTTATTTTCCTTTAGTAGCTGCTGATGTCGGACTTTTCTTGATATGCCAAATGTAGAATGTTCAGAGATTCTTATTCAGTGGCAACACTGTCCGGTAGACAATCTTAAAATTACTTTTTCTGAAGGCTAATATAAACAACATCTGATACAGTATCCCTTCAGTTTTATCAAGATGTGAATTATTGGTGACTGATTTCAGGGAGTGAAATAGTATTTGTAGTAGCTTATGGCTCTTACAGTGTGTTGCTAGAAAGATGGACAAAAATGTAGAATTAGATAATGTCTTAACAGAATAGCATAACCCTTTTTTTTTTTAATAAAAGTTGCCTCATAAAATACTTCATTCCAAACAGAATTCCTATGCCATTTCCAATTAATGTTGAGGGTGGATGTAGGAACAATCCTTTGAATGGGGAAATAAATATTAGTGCCTTAAAAGACTAAATTTCAGTAGGCTATAAGCATGTCCCAGCTATCTCAAAGATAAATAAAACTTTTAAGTATTAACTTTACATAGGAATATAGAATGCATGTGACTTGAGCATTCCAGTTAAAAAAAAAAAAAATCCCTAGAATAACTGTCCTTTAGTGATTTTGTTTTAGAGTGAGGAGTATGGTACAGTGATGTTCCACCACAAACCGAAGCTTTGACTTGTTTACCTTTTGTTCTGGCCTACAAAGACCAACCATAAAACTAGTGATATAATTCAGTTCACTCCCTGTATAAAAAGGCAACAGCTCACATTTATACTTGAAATACTGATGTTTGGGAAATCCTAATGTTTTTGTTATTCAAATGGTTCTTAAAAATCGTTGCAATTAATTTCAGAAGCTTGGTTTGGTTTTTTTTTTATTACCCTCCTGTATGTCTGCTTGCTGAGAGAGCATTAAGGGTCATTCAGAGGATCTGCTGATTTGATCCTGGTCAGGATTTCTGTAATCCTGGGACCACAGGCTGCACCTTTTTTTCTTTCCTTTCTCCCCTTCCTGGCTTCAGGTTTGTGTCACCTTGCAGTGAACTGGTTAAGGAAATCTATTCAGCCAAATAGTTTAGGGGGTTTTTCTTGCCCTTGGCTGGATCAGCCATGTGATCTGAGTATCAAAGGTACGTCATCCCCAATGCAGACTGACTTGAGCACCTGTGAAAATAAACCCAGAGGAAAAATGGAAGTAGAGGTAAAATCAAGTGGTGGAGGTAGCACATAATGCATAGCTTCTGATGATATCCCCTGATGATCAGTTTTGGGATAATCTGTAGTACTGTCTCACAAGCTCTGACTTGACTGGAATTTGGCACCCAATACAAAAATAGCATTGATAGCAGATAATAGTTGTGGCAGTGGGACTTGAATTATGAAGCAAATTAAGTGCATTTCAGTTGGAAACTTGAGGTGTACAGTGTTGCTTTCTTGTGTTCTTCTAGTTTGAATGGCATTGTTTCTATTGTGCTACATAGAAAACTCAAATTGCTACAAAGTGCAGAGGTTACTCACCAGTACTGTATCTTTGAGTTTATTAGCTTTTGGTTTTCTAAATAAAACTAAGACAATCAGCTCAGGTTTATGAAAACAGCAGTGAGCAGCCAGTTTTCAGCAACAGTATGTGTGTGAGTTAGATGGTATATCCTTGGCCTTATTGTGAACATTTATTTGTTAAAAAAAAATCCATGAGCTTGTATTCTGTGCTTTGAAATGAACAAAATACTCTCTTGAAATATGACAGTTTGCCTTTAGCTCAGCAAAGCAAACTATACCTGGTATACAATTTTTGGCCTCAAAGGGCTCTTTTGGGAAACTTGCAGAAAAGTCCTACAGAACACTTCATAGCATGGAAAACCTTGCCACAAAAAAAGTTGCTCTGTAAAATGTTGCTGAAATGCTTATTCATGAGCTTTGCTAATCCTGATGTAGGTTGCTGATAAAGTATGCTGGTAAAGCAAACTAAAAATAATGTTTAAAGTGCCTTAAAATTGCTTACTTGTTTGCCTCAAATTTTGTTTAAAAGGATAGAAGGGATACCTTGCCTTAGTTACTAAATTTGTTGTGGTGCCAGCAATTGCTATTTTCCAAGACTTTAGGAAACCCAGGATCTCTGGCATGTACAAATGCCTATCTGAAAAACTCAAGTTTGTGCTGTATCAGTTTAGTCACGTTCTGGAAGGCCTGCTCAGCACACCTCTTGCTCATTAGCCTTGCCAGCAAGGTGTAATTCCACAGTTCAGAGTTGTGGCTTGAATTGTTTCCCTTTTAGTTGTTTTTGGGGAGGGGAGGCTGGGTTATACATCTTCACCATGTGTTTGGCTGCCTCACTGTTGAAAGTAATTACTCCTTTGTGAAATGCAGTATCAGCTGATCTGTGCTGTGTACTAGCAAAAAACCTGAAGTAACAACTTGCAGTTTTTCTTGGCCTTGTGTTTTGAAGTGGAAGGTAGCTCATAGATCTGTAGTTGTACTTGCCCCTAAATCAGTTTTAGGCACTGAATTGTAGTGACTCTTCAAGTTATCTGGCTTTTTTTTGAAGCCAGCTTGTGCAAATATCAAGTTGTTACCTTACGAATGTTCTCTGCAAGTGTTGCTGTAAAAGTTTGTATCTTGTCTTCAGTGGAAGAAAACTGAAGCAGTTGTAATCGCAAAACCAAATTGATAAATAAAATCTGTTGAATGGAATTTTACCTGTGAACTTTCTTTAATGTGAGCAATCCCCGAGAGGAATGTCTGCTTGCTGACTCAGATGGGAGCTGTTTCCCATGGGAATTGAGAAATACTAAGGGGAAGAGCAAGAATGCAAGATTTGAAGAGTTAGTTCCCCTAAAAACAGTATTAACTTTGTATTTAACAATACTGATTCAGATTTAGAATTATCTCAAAAACAATTTTCATTCAGGTCATGTTTTTCCCTGTTAGTTTAATTATTGTTTTCCACTTAAAGCCAAAGAGGAGCAAAGTATGCATTAAGTGTTATACTTGTAACAGCCTGTGAGGCTTAATACTCCTCTTTCTAAGCAAGGTTTGTAATACTGGATGTCAGGTGGAAGAGGGGCTGCTGTCTGTGTTTGCACAGAGGCTGTTAGAACTTTCATGAAAAAGGAATTGCTCTGAGCATTATTTCTTCTCTGATTGCATAGAACCATGGAATGGTTGCGATTGGCAGGGACTTTGAGGATCATCTAATTTCAACTCCCCTGCTCAGGGCAGGAGCACCTTCCACTAGACCAGGTTGCTCCATGGCCAGGTTGGATGGTCCTTTAACATTTCCAGGGATGGAATATCTACAGCTGCTCTGGGCAACCTCTAGACTCACTCCTGCATGTCCAGTGGATGCAGTACTCGAGGTGGGTTCTCACAGGAGCACAGTGGAGAGCAAGAATCACCTTCCATGACCAGCTGATCACACTTTGCTTGATGCACCCCAGGACACAGTTGTTGTTCTGGGCTGTGAGTGCCCATTGCCAGCTCATGTTGGGCTTCTCATTGACCAAAACATCCAAATCCTCCTCAGGGCTGCTCTCAGTCCATTCACTGCCCAGCCTGTATTTTTGTTACTGTTCTGACTCAGATGCAGGACCTTGCACTTGGCCTTGTTGAACTTCATGAGGTTTACACAGTCCCACCTCTCAAACCTGCCAGGGTCCCTCTGGATAACATCCCTTCCCTCCAGTGTGTCCACTGCACCACTCACCCGGTGTCATTGGCAGACTTGGTGAGGGTGCCCTTGATCCCAGTGTCCGTGTCACCAACAAAGATGTTAAACAAAGCACTGGTGCCAATACCGAGCCCTGAGGACACCCCTTGTCACTGGTCTGCCCTTGGACATTGAGCCATGGACTGCAACTCTGAGTGTGGCCATCCAGCCAATTCCTTATCCACACAGAGGTCCATCTGTCAAATGTCTGTTTCTCCAGTTTAGAGACAAGGATGTCATGTGGGACAGTGTCAAATACTTTGCACAGGTCAAGGTAAGTGATGTCTGTCATTCTTCACCCACCAATGCTGTAACCCCATTGTGGAAAGCCACAGCATTGGTCAGGCATGATTTGCCCTTAGTGAGGCTGTGTTGGCTGTCACAAATTGCCTCTTTATTTTCCGTGTGCTTTAGCACAGATTCCAGGAGAATTTGCTCCATCTTCTTGCCAGGCACCAAGGTGACACTTACCAGCCTGTAGTTCCTTGGTCCTTCCTTTTTTTTTTTTTTTTTTTTTAAAAATGGGGTTACATTTCCCCTTTTCCAGTNTGTCAAATACTTTGCACAGGTCAAGGTAAGTGATGTCTGTCATTCTTCACCCACCAATGCTGTAACCCCATTGTGGAAAGCCACAGCATTGGTCAGGCATGATTTGCCCTTAGTGAGGCTGTGTTGGCTGTCACAAATTGCCTCTTTATTTTCCGTGTGCTTTAGCACAGATTCCAGGAGAATTTGCTCCATCTTCTTGCCAGGCACCAAGGTGACACTTTCCAGCCTTTAGTTCCTTGGTCCTTCCTTTTTTTTTTTTTTTATTTTTAAAAATGGGGTTACATTTCCCCTTTTCCAGTCAGTGGGAACTAAACCTGACTACCATGACTTCTCAAATGTGATGGATAGCAGCTTCATCTCTCAGTTCCCTCAGTCCCCACATGCCAGGGAATTTATCAGGATGCTTGAGCAAGAGAACAGAGGGTGAGCAGTTCTGTGGTTGCTGACTGACTGAAATGATAACCAGCTCTGGGGGAAGAAACCTCAGTTTCACATCATGACCTTGATGCTTATGTGGGTAGTGTATCAAGTATGAATGTGTATTGACATGACTCAGTTGTATATGATGAGAAATTGCAAAAAATTTAGCTGTAGTTCTGGAAAGGCTGTATGGGAATGAAGGGAACCTAGAGCTTCCTGATGTTATTAAAATTTCTATGCCTTCCGGAAAATCATCTGCTGGACACAGTTAAGAACTGAATTCAGTTTTTGTTACAATGCACCACTGAAAGTCTGTGTACAGTGGTTTATCCCTGTAGTACCAGTCTGTGTTACTGCTGTTCTTTGAAGACAATCTCCTGTAGGTATAACATTTTTTCTGAAATAGTCTTTGAATTTTTCTCTATTGAGTAATACTTCAGGTGTTTTAACAAGAAGCTGTGATTACTGGAGACAGCCCTTCCCTTTTTGATTCTGCGTTGGCACATAAGTGCTTCATACTGATGCTATTGCTCTACTTCCAAATTGGCATTTGGTTTCTGGAGTATGCTAAAATCACATTTGATGGCTTCTCTAGTGACAACTGACCTTGGATAGTTATCACTAACCTTGTCCTTCATTTATTGCAGACCTTAAAAAGGTATGTTATTTGATAGCAGATTGCACAGCATTCTGGGAATAAAGTTACTTGTTTTGATGTAGCAGCAAGCGTGCATGAATTAAAATTTGCTTCAGTAATGGTGAAGGATGTCAGCCCTATTCTAGGAATTCTGTATCTCTACATACTGCAGTATTTCTAATGCAACTTTGAGCTCTTTTAATCAGTGATCAGTCTTTTAACCAATGAAATGCTGTTAAGTTTTGCCTGAATTTAACTCTAGGTCTTAGTTACTTACAAAAATTGTGCTTAAGTGTTTGATTATTTGTGCTCACAAGCATCCAGGCATGTGGATGATGCCAAAAGGCACATAGATTAGTATTGTCACTGATCAAAAGCTGCAATACAATTTGATGCACCTCTGGAAGATACTCTGAGTCCTTTATGGGCTAGGCTATAAAAGCAAGCTTTTTTCCCAGGCAAAATAAATGCAGATTTACTTATGAACATTGTCTGTTTGCTTCTAGGTAGTGTAGCATTGTGGAAGGAGCTGCACTTCTTCCCCTTTCTAGGTGGAGAGCAGAGAAGGTGCTGGGGCAGGTCAAGACAACACTTCTGATGAGTCATCTTTGAATGGACATGAAAGGTTTAGTGTGCAGGCAGCAGCCTCTGGGAGTGAGAGCACTGCATTGGGCAGGATGTGGTAGGCAAGGGTTGCAATAGGAAAGCAGTTAAAAAAACCCCAAATAAAACACTAGACACCAATGTTTTTCTCTAAGCACTTAGCTGTGTTCTGCACCACCATGTTCCAAGGTTACCAAAATCAAAGGAAACCTTTTGGTTTTGACTGATGTCCTTGTCTTTCTGTACTGTGCTGCACTGTCCGTGTAGGGAGGACATGAAGCACTGCTCTTGCTCAGGAGGAGGATCTGCATCAGCCAGTACCTAAAATGGATTAGCAGATGGAATGACTGGAGCTGGTATTGAACACTGCATCCAGATGCATTGAAGAACATGTGCTCAGCACTGAACTATTACTGCCTCTCTTTGATTTATGTGTGAGTTATTCTTCTCTTACTTCAAGGTTGCCAGTTCAGTGGTATTTTCTAAAATGACCTGGAATGATTATAAAATACATTTAGGTTTACTTCTGGACCAGCCTTTGTTGCTGTAGCTTTGTGAAGACAGTAGGAAGAGACTTTTCATTTAGGTGTAGTAATATCCTATCTGCTGTTCTCTCCTTCCATCTGCTAGGCACCAGGAAGCATAAGTAACATATAAAAAGTGTCATTAATCATGGCACAGTACTCAAAAAAATTCTCTCTTAGACCATTGCTAACTAAATCCCTCCTTCCTGCTCCCTTTCCTTAGTCAGTTTTTGGAACTTCTTTTCCCCATTTACTAACAATGCATATTGTCACCTTGCTCTTGAAGATAAATCTTCAAAGGGCTTTGACTTACTGTCCACATGAAACCAGCCTGGGTCTGTATACAAATCACAGCTTGCAGACTAGCAAAAAATTTGCTCATTCTGCAAACGTATCAGCTGATTATCAATGCCATCATTACTTACTGTCTTTGGTCTTAGAGTGTTTCCTCTTTTGTCATTGCTGCTTCTTGGGTCAAAATTAAATGGATATTGCTGGTAATGCTGACAGCTTGTGCCTGAGCTGCAAAACCTGAAGAGTTACTAACACAGAGTTAAAGTAGAGCTCAAGTAAATGCAAAAGCTGTTGTTTCTGACCTCTAAGAAAAGTGTCAAGGTAAAGGGGGAAAAAAAAAAAGAACAAACCCCAAGTTTGAACATTCAGCATAGTATAGTTGAATAATATATTGCTTAGTCTGCAAAAACCAATTAATGGATGATCTTGACAGAAGGTAAGACAAAAAAATTTTGCAAATAGTTGCAACTACTCACAAAACCTGAAATTTTCTGCAATTTTTTTCATCTCACCTCATGCCCTTTCAATTCATAGTAATGAATATATCAGCATTCATTCCTGCAGCAACAGACATCTCAGTAAAGCAGAAGGTTCCTGCTGTCCCAAATCTACTTTATTATATGAGACTATTGTCCCCACAACTGTGTCTTTTCTGGTCCTGTTGAAAGTCAAGATTAAAAGATGTGGAGAGGTGTTAAAAGGTGGAGATCTGTTCCCAGTGACACCAAATTCCTTGGTGAATTCCAGTCTTCAATTTAATTTCTGAAAAGCAGAGATGCAGCCACTTAGCACCAACCCTTCAGCTACCAAGAAAAATCCTGATTTTGCTTGCTATCAGCTTTGATGTGATTTAGCCCTGATTAATATCTGTGTGCAATGTGATGTGATTGTTCGGCTTCCTCACCATGTGTTAGCACCTCCCACTAACTTTAGCTAAAACGATGAGGGTGTTTTTGCAGTGTATCTGTAATCCTGCACTTAATATGTTAATTGAGACACTTCTCAGATATGATCCGAGATGTTAGCTGTGGTTAGCTGTTTCTGGCATTATTTCAGGGTGCAGGCCCAAGGGACTCTGGCCTTCTGCTGAAGCATCAGGGGAGCAGCTGGCCAGAGTGCACAACGACCCAGCTGTCCACACATTCTGCAGCAGGGGCTTGGGAGGGCTGCCTACACAAGCATCACATGAACCCAGAAAGAAGAGCAGCAACACTTCTACACTGCTGAGACAGGCCAGGACCTAGTGCATGGGAGAGGGAAGAAGAGGAAGATATGAAAGTGAAAGGAAAAGGACTGGAGAAAATACCTAGAGGACACGGCTCAGACTGCTAATCTGTAGATTATTCTTGCAAACTGGCTTAAGTCTTAGTTCACCTGGGCAATTCCTGAAGCTGACATGATCTGTTTCAAAAACACCTTTGCCTTTACAGTCACAACACAGCTATTACATGTAAGAGATGCCACCCTTATATAGATAGAGCTGGCCAAGTACTGTAGGTCTGAAGTCAGGTCAGTAGCACAGTGCAATCAATTTAACAGTAAAGACAAACCTTTACATGATGCAGGCCTGGATTGCCTTATCAGAAGTACTAGTGTTAATGCTCAAAAAATAGCCATTTAATATTGACTTATTATCTGGAAAATTACTTCTTATACTGTTTGTACAGTGGGAAAACAGCTGGGCAAACTTCCTTCTACCTTTTTGAAATGGAAAAAAATCAAAACTTCACAGTATCCATTAAATATTAGACACAGGAATAAAAATATCACAGGTGAAAAGGTAGCTACAATACATTGCAGGGTTTTGACGCATTTCAGGTTATGTGTCTAGAGTTTGATGGCGCTCCTGTGTTGAGCACAGAGAAATCCAAGCTCCTCAGACAATTCTTCCAGCTCTGCATCATCTTTAACAATAGTAACTCACAGCAGGAGAAAAGAAAATCTCCTGTCACAGCAGCTCTTCTTGTGCTCAGTGGCATCAATGTGACTTAAAAGTTTTGCACCAACTTTTCCCCTGAACTTGACTGGCTTAAGGCCAGAGAAGCCAAGTATATTTGTGTTAAGTAAAGATATCTCCCATTTCTTGATTTTCCCAGATTTGCTTTGTGTCTTGTCTTCAGCAGTGTGCTAATGAGCATTTCTCAGTTTCCCGGAGCAGGAACAGCTAACATTTTCCTGCCAGAGGAGACTGTAATTAAGTTTGTAGTACTTTATACTCTTCATAGCATAGAAATGAACCTTGAAAGATCATTGGAGTTTTTTTCTATGTACTTAAATTACTAGGAATTTGGGTATTGCCCATCAATTTTTCTGCATACGTTTGTCAGACTGACAGTAGGATTTTAATAACACAGAAAAAAAAGCAGAAACTTCAGACAGGTAGGGGTAGAAATCCCTAAACAAGTTTTAAAAACTACATAAGCATTACCTTTAAAAGTTACATAACAAACAGCTGAGAAGAAAGATTTCTGTTAAAACGTTTAAATTCCAGGTTAATTCAATTAAGGGCTAGAAAACTCTCACTGCTGTCTTGAAAGCCTCTAAAAAACTCCTGCAGTCATAGGCATTCATCTAACCAAATTACAAGGATGCAGTCTTGTTTGATGCCCCACATGGTTTCTAAGTAAGCTGTTCCAAGAGCAGCACCACTACTGAAGCCTGATTTCCTACCACTTGGGATCCTTTGTCTCCCAATTGCCTCCCCCACTAAATGCAGCTCCCCATTTATTTTCCATGATATCCCTACAAAGCAAAAGACAATGCAAATTATGGTTTAAAGTTATTGGGTATTGGGTATGTTGTGCTGCTTCAGAAAGCATAGATACGGCTTTTGAGTTGTCTGACTTTTCCTGAAGGCTGGTTTTGGTCTTTCTCCTCTACCTAAATGGTTTCATTACAGAGCAGGTCATCACCTTTTTAAAGTTTGGCTTAAGCTGCTTATTCCTTCAAAGGTTAAAGAGGCATTCAGAGACATGGACACATAACTCACAACCTGTCTTTACCTGCAGTCACATTCCTCTGGGAATGCAGATCCGCAGCTTCCGGATCATAAACTTGACATTGCAGTTCATCAACCTGTCTCCCGTTTTAAACTGCACTCTTGGGTTAACTGACTTCGTATCTTCAAGATGGTAAAAGGATTAATGGCAGCCACAAAAATTCATCATCTGATACCTCTGCCTCCAAGCAGGAGCCTAGATTGAAATGGAAAGATGTTGCCTTGTGCACTCAAGTGAATGAGTGGCTACCAGTTCTCTCTGGTTGAAATAATCCATAATTACATCTTTGCTAAACATGCCTATAATCCTTCTGAATGCAAAGTACAGCATGAGTAGTGCAAATTTACGTTCTCATTATTGTTTAATAGGAATCTGGGTTTCAGGCGTTGCTGGAAGAAGAAAAAACAACAAAGAGGCCTTTTTCTCACTGTTCTCTGCAGGGAACCCTAATTAGACAAGGCCCTACATCCATTTTCGGGGCAAAGGTGTGTGGAAAAAAAACAAGCACCTCTTCCCTCACCTCTCACACAGACTGTAATTTGCTAATTAAATTTATATTTGAGGTTTGTTAGTGTTAATGACCACATAGGTGCTAGCTGCAGCTGGGACTGTTGTGTGGCAATAAAAGCATGAGCACTGCAGTTACGCTTTTCTGTTCTGCTCTCCTCAAAGGCTGATACAGCTGTTGACATCTCTGATCTCTTGAAGGGTTATTTTTTAAACAAAACAAAACAGTTCAGAGCCCCATTAAAGATAGACACCTATGAAATCAGTGGCCTCATGTGTCTGCACCAACTATGTGGCTGTGTAAAAGTCTCTCACATGATTTTGTTTAGAAAACATGCCAGAAGCCTGAGAAATTGTTTCCAGCAGAATGGCATTTGTCATCCTGACTCTGGAAAACAAACAGTTCATGCTTTCACCTTGATGCTTGAGAAGATTGAAGACAGAATATATTTTGCTCAACTTAGGGTAGAGACATTCAGATAGACTTAGAAAGCTTTTTTCTCAATAGACCAAGAAAGCAAGGGTAAGGAGGCTTTTGGGGCAGCAAAATTGTCAGTAGATGGATTCATCTAGTTAAAGTGTAATCAAGTAGGTTCCAAACAGTATTTTTTTTTCTGCAGGCTATACTACAAAAGAAGCACTGCACATTTCACAGCCAAGAGCCTATTCTACCAACTGTGCTAAACACAGAGATGGTGTTTACTTGGCCAAAACAGTTTTTAAACTGAAGCAGTTAAAGCTCTACAGCACCTTTCACGTGGAGACAATCTTAAGAGTGGATCTGATTTCAGTTACACTAAATCAATGTTTAGCAAATATGCACTAAGATTTAGACTCAATACATCAGTTCAGTACAATGGCATCAGTTTAGTGAAAACTAATGCCATTTTTGTGGTGTGACCGGATTAAAGCCGTTCCATTCCCAGTACATTCATTTGGTAGTCCAGGGTTTGGGGAGCAGTGTTGTAATGTGTGACAATGTGAAACAATGTGAAACAGAGGTAAGGGCAGAGAGTTCATGTCCAGTGCAGAGTAGATAAAGCCAAAGGACAGCAGTTTGTCAGCACTGCAGCACTGGTGTCAAAGCCCTGCCTGGAAAATGTCACAGGCACTGCAGACCCAGGAGCATGGCCCCAGCAGGGAGGCAGTGTCCAAGTGAGGCTCCAAAGCTCCTTGTTTAGCCTGGTGATGAGAATGGCCATTATGGCAGAGGCCTGGGGCACATCCAAGTTCCCCAGAACCAGCAAACCCAGCCAGCTGCTGCTTTAGCTGCACCGCCCTCAGTCTCCCCAGGGCTGCCAGCATGTTCTGTCTGATGTTGCACATCCATTCCCTCTGCACCAGCACCTTCCACAAATTCTTAGGCAGTTTACCTCTTAAGTATGGAGAATACTGCTCACTGTCTAGAGCAAGAATACTGACCCAGGGTCAGCAGGATGGCTGTGAGAAGTAGCAGAAAGAGTCATAGAACCATAAAATATGCAGAGTTGGAAGGGACCCACCAGTATCCTTGAGTCCAACTTCTGTCTCTGCATGTGACCATCCCCAAGAGTAAGACCCTGTGCCCAAGAGCATTGTCCAAACACTTCTTGAACTCTGTCAGGCTTGGTGCTGGGACCTCTTCCCTGGGGAGCCTGTTCCAGTGCCCAACCACCCTCTGGGGGAAGAAACTTTTCCTGATATCAAACCTAAACCTCCCCTGACACAACTTCAGGCCATTCTCTCGTGTCCTGTCACTGGTCACCAGAAAGAAGAAATCAGTGTCTGCCCCTCCTCTTCCCCTCATGAGGAAGTTGTAACTGCAAGGAGGTCTCCCCTCAGTCTCCTCCAGGATGAACAGACCAAGTGACCTCAGCTGCTCCTCGTACGCTTCCCCTCAAGACCCTTCCTCTTTGTAGCCTCCTTTGGACACTCTCCCATAGCTTAATGTCTTTCTTATACTGTGGTGCCAAAAAATGTCCCCAGCACTCGAGGTGAGGCCACCCCAATGCAGAGCAGAGCAGGACAATCCCCTCCTTTGTCCAACTGCTGATGCTTTGCTTGATGCACAAGATGCCACCAAGTGGACCATGACCCTAAAGCCCCCAGCAGGCAGGGGCCAGCACAGTGCCAAGGCTCCTTCTGCAAGGCATATCCAGCACACTTGGATGGCAACAGAGAAGCTCTGAAGTTCAGGCACTTGAAGGGACACACTCAGATATGTGGTCAGACAGTGTTAAAACTTGAGGCAACTCTTCAGAAATGCTAATATTTCCTTTTTTCAACTCTGCATTATGAGTGTATCTGCTGCATTTCTTTCTTGTCCCCATTTTTGTTGAAGATAGTATGTTTTAGAAGGTTTTTCAGCTTCCCTCAAAGAGGCATTTCACTCTTTGCTCTTTTTCTTCTTGCACAGATTACTTGTCTCTTGGAAGCTCTTGGCTGTTTGTTACCTCTTCTATACTACTTCCAATGGCTTTTGTTTCTAAAACATAAACGCTTCAGAGTTAATTACTTTAGCCCAGTTCCCATACCCACCTTTTTGATTTCCTTTTAAACACTGATGATCAACCCTCAGATGTCATGCCCAGCTAAGCTGAATGAAGAGAGACCCAGTCCCACATTGTCTTCACTGGTACTGAAGATAATGAAATGTTGGTAAACAAATCTGAATTATCCTAATATCTAAAAAACCCTGTCAGACCTAAACCCTAAATAAAATCTGGGTTGTGAAAACGGGGAGCACAAGGGAGGGGTAGGGAGAGTTAGAAGCAGAATTCTGTATTTATATAATTGCTTGTTAGAGAGAGAAGCCTCAAAACAACATTCACGTGGAGAACTCATTCAGTTGCAAATAAAAAGTTCAGTTGCTTCCAATTTTCTCATTCTGTTGTAATTTGCTCTCTGCAACCAGCCTCTGTTCTGCATGTGAAAGTTGTTTTTAAAACAATGTATAAAAAAGGAAAGAGGGGGAAAATGAACACAGCTTTTTCAAACATTGCTGTTTGTACATAGTTTGTAGAGACAGACAGCATGGCTACATGTTAGAGTCTGCACTTCAATCAAATGCATTGGTATTACAAGCCACCCATATCAGGACAAAACCTCCTGTACAGCCATGGTTGGAAGCTTGCTGTTGGTAAATTCCATCATCATAATGGTAAGAAAGGAATTAGAAAGAAAGAAAAGAACCAGAGGCTGATGTCAGAAACCAAAAGAAAACAAAAACAACAAAAACTGCTGCTAGAAAGATGAGTGGGTCTTCTGGAAGCAAATCGACAGCTTGTCAGTGAAGAAAACCAATTTATTAATTCCACTCAGCTGAAAAATCTGAACATGCAGAATTTAAAGCAGTCACAGCCCAAACATTTTTCACTGGGGAGCTCTCTCAGCCTTACTAAGGTTGGAGTTTCATAGACTGATAAGCTCAGAATGGTGCAATCGATCTACCAGATGTGAATTTTTATTATCACCTTTACCTTCATTACCCTTGCACTGAAATGAGTACGTTGGCTTGGCTAATCCATGTTTCCCAAACAGGCATTTTTTTTTGATGATACTCTGTTAGCCATTTAGTCATTGCTTAATCACGTTTTGAAAACATTGTTTCTAATTTCCCCTTTTTCAATTTTTCTGGCCTCAACTTTGAAGCTTCACCTTTCCCTAAGTACTTTTCAATGTCTGATCTTCTCTCTCAACATAATTATCTGTAGATTGTAGGCATGCCACTCTTCTTTCAGATAAGCTAAACAGATTGAGCCCTCTGCTAGAAAGCATTTCCTGCAGCCCTCAAATAATTTTTTGGAACTCTTTGCTGTACTACCTCATTTTTTTTCTCATCCGTTTTATGTAGTACGCTCTGGAACTGGCAGAAGTATTTCTGTGTTGTACATAGAGCTACAAACTCTTTTTTACTATATCTGCACTGCTCTCCTTTTTATAAACTAAAAGATTGCAGCATCCATCTTTTCCAGTACCATGCTACACAGCCAGTCATCTGTCTGTTAAATTCCCTGGCCTGTCCAGGGATGCAGTCACCCAGCTCTGCACAAGTCCTGCTTTCTTCTCATTCTTCATCTAAGCAGCCACTGAAATACTTCTCAGAGGGAGAACCAAATTACTGTGTGATTCTGTACTCCTGCTCTGCCCACATCATTATTCACTGTATGTGCCTTATCAAATTCACTAGCATTCCCCCCCAAATATGTCATTGGTTATTTTTATAATCTATAATTTTATATTTATTTCCAAGCCACTGACAAAAATGTATACTGATAGCTCTGCTACAAACCCTTATAGAAACCCATCAGAAACCAACTAAATTTAATGAAAATGCTGCATTTTTATATGTCAAAAAAACTCTAGTTCTCAATCCATTTAGCATTTTTATTGATATGGTGTAATACTGAAATTTAAAATACAAAATTTATGTGCAGCTAACCCACAGAGCCTTTCCAAACGTATATTACATCTCTAGCATAATGTTTATCTATCTAACTTGTAATTTTATCAGGGGAATGAAATGAGGTTGGTTTGACAAGACTTATTTTCCATACAGTAATGTTGCCTGGCATTAAGTATATTGCAAGTGAAAGGTGTGCTTTTCAGTCTGGCTTTGAGGAATGGGGCATTTCAGCATGTGCAGCCATGCGTAGAAGTGAAAGGCAGTTTGCTGGCATAGTGATATATCCATGAAGGTGTTAAGATTGAAAGAAAACCCAACCAAAAAACCATGTAATTAATTTATTCTGGTTTTAATGACAATGTCCTGAATGTTCCCTTGAAATTTAATGATTGGGTAGAAGACAAATAACCTTAAGATCTGTAATTTAATTTTTTTTAATCTGTGGAATAAAATATTAGTAGTGTCTTTTGCGCTGCTAAAACATACATCCAGCACTGTTGATGACAGATGTAAATGTAGTGCCTGTAGGTGTCATTCTGGATGTGACTCAAACTTCTTCCAAGATTCCACAGGTTTTTCCTTAGTTCTCTCTGCCTGGGATGGTGAGAACTCCCAGACAAATACATTGTTTCAATGCCCTAACACGCACATCCAGCCCCAGTAACTGTATTATGTAGTTAGTTTTTAATCCATTTCTCTCACAGAATAGCAGCAGGCAAATTGCCCATTAAAGCAAGTGAGATGGAGAGGAAAATTCAGATACCAGTTTACATAGCCATTTCTTTAGCTTGACAGTGTCTGCTTGAGATTTTGCCAGAGCTTTCCTTACAGACACGAGCTGCCTCTGAAAGGTAGCAGCATTCAGACACTCTTTTTTGTTTTGAAGAGCTTCCTGTAAACAGAAAGCACATAACAGAAACAATACGAGAGCAGTCATTTTCTCTCTTTTATAGAGAAGTGGGTTTCTGGAAAGGTAAATCTCTTAGAGAGTTTTGAGTTAAACTGGGATTGAATTGTTCTTATCTTCTAACAAAAGCTGGGCCTTTTATAAAGCAGAGACGGGAAGAGGATGGACAAGAGGGATCCTCTAAAGGGGAAAATGTAAGATGATGTTTCCTGTGGGTTCAACTGCACATCTGTAATTATATTTACATTTCTGCAATTCAAGTTCTTGTGTGCAAGTAAGCTCAGAGAAGTGCAAAACTTGATCTTTCTCATGCATTAGAAGTACTTATCCATCTACTAATCTGTTTATCCCTTCATTGTCTCTAAAGCAAAAATGTGTGTGATGAAGCTTGTTTTCCTTCCAGGCAATATCTTTTTGTTTCTTTTAAACAGAAACATAAATGTCTGTATATATACATCTTACTATGTCAGGCACAGATTTAGCAGCCCTCTCTCCTTTCCCAGCCATTTGAACTGGAAAAAACAGGGTCCAGGATGCTCTGCATTTGGAGGGGGGGACAGTGAAATACAAATTCTTAGATCTTCGGGATCATTCCAAAGTCAAACACAAGAAAGCTCTGCTAGAGTGAGGTGAGCTAGTTTCTAATTTTAAAAAAGCCAAATTCTCCCAATAATTTTTCTCAGTTTCAGACTTTTCTTTTAAATCCTGTGAAGGTGGCTCTCATTTCTTATTTAAATCTGCCAATTTGCAATAATTCAATCAATTTTTGCCTGAGCTATTTAGTAAAATATTCTGATGTTTTAGCATCTCCCTGATACAGCCGAACTAAGTCTATGCACATCCATTTTATTAGGGTTTAAAATTACAAGCACACAAAGCCCATTTTGTTTTCACCCTTTTTAAGTTAACAAATATGATCCATTCTGCTTTCCTTTGTTTGACATGTGCAGCTAATTAGCCACTATAACAATCAATAGCCTGTTTATTCAATCCTAATCAGCTTCATTTACAGCAGTGAGGCTCTTTTCTTTCCATCCATCTTCAGTTTAATTTAGTAATTTTTGTCCTTAATCTTGTATTTCTTTAATTAAATTTATAAACCTCATGCTGTGTTCTGCTTTCTTTAAGCAGATACCAATTAAAAAAAAAAGAAAACAAACACCACCACTTCCCAAACAACAATCTAGTTCATTTTCACTTCATGTCTGCCTGTCTTCCCTTTCATACCTTGTGGTCAGTTATGAAATAGTACATTCTGATGCAGTGTCAGAATTAATCTTCTGAGTCAATGACAGAATTAGGAATACCACAGGCTACACATACCTCCTAAACTCTTGCTTCAAGCAAGCACCAGAGATGTGTTTCACATTCTTCCCATTTGAAGACCACCATTATGCCCATAATACAGTGGGGAAAAAATTTAGAATTTTTACCTAAAATCTGCAGTTACCAAGAACTCCTATAGGCTCACCATTATTCCATGAGCCTCTCCAACCTGACCACGAGTTTTGCAAAAAATTAGGCATAATAACAGATGAAATTGTAAGGAAAGATCATCTTCTCAGCATCTCTGAGCTTAGCAGAGAGCTGTGCCTTCTGGGGCTTTTGCTTCCAACAGTTAAGAGCCTTTAGTTTATACACACCAACTTGCTAAGCCTGGTACTTTCACCCTGCATGAGCTGCAGCTATTCCTGCTGAAGAAGACATTGGTAGGAGTAGACCCAAAAGGATTATTTCCCCACGAAGCAACGTGGTTTGGAAGTAAATACAATTGTAAAAGCATGCAACTCTTCATATCATCTTTTAACTTTCAAATGCTCAAACTTTGCAGTAGAAAGCAGTGCAGCCTTTGGCAATAAATTTCTATTACTGCACATCTGGGGAAACAGGAAATGTGAACGTGAAAAAATTGAAGAAATTTAGTCCAAAAAAGCAAGCAGTGAACCCCTCCAAAATGAAGCCCTCTTAATGGTAATGAACACTATTATGCCAAATGGGGATTCTGGTTCACACTATATTCATATACTTGGTCGACCCTAATTACAGTGTCCTCAGTATAAACAAAACTAGTGGATTCATGAAAAGTAGAGTCACCAGGTTTTCTTCTTCATTGCTCCAAATAGACTTGCCCAGAGAAGCTGTGGATGCCCCAGTCCTGGAAGAGCTCAAGGCCAGGTTGGATAAGGCCTTGAGCAACCTGCTCTAGTGGAGGGTGGCCCTGCCCATGGCAGGGGGGGTTGGAACTAGAAGGTGTTTAAGGTCCCTTCCAATGCCTTAACATTCTGTGATTCTATGATTTCCTGCTGAAAACTCTTACAGAGGTTCCAGAGGACTGCTGGAGGTTCTGGCCCTCCTGGCTTAAGTGTCTCTGCAGAGGTGGTCTTTCATTCAGTGTCCACTTACCTTCTTAGCCTTTGTGCCCCATATGAATTTTATCTGCAGCTGGGCTTTGACCTTCCGAAGTCCAACACTTTGGGTCTGAACTCCAATACTCCAGCTCTGTGGCCTGCACGTGTTTCTACTATTTGCAATTGCCCTTTTTGTATTTCAGTTCCTCAAGAAGCTCCTTGCTAAGGCAAGCAAGGCCAAATTTCTGCTAAACTCCCTGGTCTTCTTGCATAACAGGGTAGCTGGTTACGAAATCTTCTCAGTTTTATTTAAAAATCAACTGGTTTTCCTCTGCACTTTTCTTCTCTTGGCAGTCTTTCAGGGAATCTGCCTATCAATTCCCTAAATAAGTCACAGTCCACTCTCCTGAAGTCCCAAGTTCTAAGTCTGCAGCAACCTTTTTGCAACCTTTCTCCTGATTTTGCAACCCTTTCTCCTGATCCTGAAATAATTTCACAGTCAATACAGCCTCCCATGATTTTCCTTGTTTGTGAGCAGCAGAAGTAGGGATTTACCATAGTTGGCTCCTCTAGCATTTGCTTTTAAGATATTATCACTAATGCTACCCGGGAACTGCCTCAGCTTTCACAATGCTGTTTCCCCTTCCAGTACATTTCCAGATGAACACCAAGACATCAAATCAAAACCACTTTTCCCTATCCCTCTACAGACAAATCCATCTAATTTCTTCTCTTGACCAGGCAGACTGTCACAGATTCCCCACTGCAGTCATTAATCTTCACTAACATTCCTCCCCGCTCTGACCTTGACTCACAGGCTGTTTGTAGTGCATCTCCACACTCACTCACGAGCTTTGTGCTGGGAATGAACCCCTTACACAGAACACAATCCTCACTCCTCTTCTTCCCTGCTGATCCTTCATAAGCACCCTGCAAGCACTCCTGGCTGTGGTGTGCAGCAGCCCAAGTTCCCACGGCTCTGCTCAAACCACAGCCCTCTGACTGCACGTGAGCTCCTCACTCTTCACGGCCACTGCATCTGCACACTGTCCCTGCCAAGCAGGGACACCAAGGTCTCCCTGCAGCCTTCTCACATGCTGACCTCTTCCATTTCCACTGGTTCCTCGTTTACTTCTGGCTGTGCCCACCTCCCAGGTACATTTGGGGTGCTGAAAGCCCTTCTCACCCTGATGGCATTGCAGTTATACCCTGCTTTGCAAGTTTCTCTGCTTGAGAGAGCTGCAGACATATTTGCTTTCGACAGAAGTATATTGCCATTATCCATTTAATCTCATTTGTATTCACTGGCTTACTAGCATAATTTCAGTACAAATTGAACTTTGCTGAGGAGGAATATGTTTGACTATAAAAGGAATTGATCTGGAAGTTGCAGCTTGGAAATAACTTTACAGGCTTTAGTTTATAATTCCCAGAAGATTAGTTTTGGGGGCTCTTTTTCAAAACATAAAGCTGAATACATTTCTTATTCTACAAAACCACTAGTGTGAAAAAGGATTCTGCCCCCATTCTTTTATGTGACTAGCCTGTACAACAAGAAGATAAAACTCCCATCAACACATTTATCAAGGTGACTGAAGCACCACAGTCTCTTTTCCCTGCCCAGAAAAGGGACAGTGGCAATACATGAAAACATTGACATTATGACTGAATGTGTGGTCACATTTATACTTCCTCAGATCCAAGTTCAACCTCTCTGATGTTCATCTGTGTAGAAAGCATTGTGGTGGCTTCATTAAGAACAGTTCGAAAGCAGAGTTTTTAAGTTAGGACCCAATCCAGTTCAAATACATATGGTTATTCAGGTTCTAAGGGCCCAACACTTTTGCACTTGGAGCATAAACACACAAAGATTCGTGACAGGAAGTCACAAATGAACAGAGTCTAGTAATGGATCACCTCCAGCTCTTCACCCAACCCTTGTCCCAGGCAGAACACAGTAACAGCAGCAGCAAGCTCAACCAGCATATCACCCTTGTCTTTGTTTACTGACACACAGATGTATTTCCTTGCTTTAGAAAAATGTTCTTTCAAGTCACCATTATTTTCAGTGGAGCCAACCTTTTCCTTCAGATCAATCACACTGTCGACTCGTCCCTTCTCACTTCACTGCTGATTTCAAGCACTCGTTGCTCAGTGCTAAGGCAACAGACATCTGACTTTCCCTGCAATTACAAACCAAACCTGCAGGAGATGGAGAGTGCACATATGGGAAAGCGACGTTCAGAAGATTTCAAAAGTCTCTCAACTACAACCAGATGGTCTTTCTTCTTTACTGTTTTCCTAGAATCAATGTATCAGGGAGACAGGGCAATATTCCTCTTGCCTCCAGGCACTAAAAAAGTGGAATTTTAATTGTGTCATTTGCAGGCAATCTATTGGCAGTCCTGGGATGTATGTATTTAATGGAAGTAGCAGCACCATGGTGAAAAATCAGGCTCTCTGGTGAAAACTGGATTCACTCTTAGGACTGCAAAAGTAATCACAATATTCCTAGAGTTACTATTGACATTAATGGGCTCATGTACCATCAAATCAAAACTCTGAGGATCTGATGCAGGTAGTTGCTCTATGGTCCCAGTCAGGTCAGTTTGTATAGTCTACATTGGAATGTCTTATTTTTGCCAAGTAATGACATATGTAGCCCCAAAGAAATCAGTGGACTACTTGAAAACAAAGGCATTGTTAGAGTGAGCAATACAATTATGCAGCAGACATAAAGTTTTCAAGAAAAATAATGCAGAATATTACAAGCTGAGGTATATCCAAAATATTCCCTCTGCTGTAACTAAAAAGAGCTTCCATCACTCTCTGTAATGTGGTACCTGTTCCATTGAGAATATATCTCTCTCAGAGAAGGTGCATTATTTTTCCACCAGACGTTTTTACAAGATGCTTCTAGCAGCAGGAGACAAATGATTCACACATTCATCCACCTGGCACACTGCAGCAATTTATTCCTTTGAGTGCTACACTTGTGGTGAGTTATACAGCAGAACAGAAACACTGATTGAGTACCCCCTCTTATTTTGTACTTTTAGATGGACACAAGTCACAAAAAGGTTCTGCACTAGAGATTCATATTCATCCCTTACTTTTCTAACCTGCTTTTTGAGACCAAGATTTTCTTCCTCTCGGTCACTGAGCTGGGGTCTGAGAGCAGTTATTCCCATAATCATCCCATGGCACGGCCCCACAATCACAGCAGGGAAAGTGACTGAGCAAAGCTAGAGATGAGCAAATACCACAGCCTAGGAGTAAATGATCCAGAGCTCAGAATATGCTCTGTGATATCTATTTACTTAGATCAAGAATATTTTCCTAAATGAGTGGCCTGGTGAAAATAATTCTTTGATGATATGAAATAATCCATTTTGTTCTTCTCTATTTTCTGAATAGAAACATCGACTCCCTGGAAGCAGTAGGAAGTTCATGAGCAATATTTGAAGGTGGCAACTGCTTCAACTAGGAGGTTGGACTAGATGACCCACTGTGGTTCTTTCCAACCTTACCCTTTATGTGATTCTATGATTCTGTGAAATGTGTAAGTTTCATGTATAATCTTAAAATGTCTATTTCTGGTCATCAGGAAAGACCGATCTCCTCACTGGTAGGTATGAGTATTGACAGAATTAAATGTATGCCAAAGACAGGAGCAGAAAGATTGGAGAGCAGGGTTGGGAAATCCAATTTTAGGAGAAGATCCTGTGCCTGGTTCTGCTATGTCAGCGACCCTGGCCTCCCATAGCATAATGTCCCCTGCCTCCAGAGAGAAAGTCAGAACAACTGTGACCAGGCTTCTTTCAGCAAGCTGTGAGGTAATGCATTTACCAGAACAAATATGCTTTTTCTGATAAGCTTGTACATACAGACCATTTAATATATGATAAAAACAATTGTGTGTTCAACAATTGTTGATATTTGACAATCAAACTGCCCTCAGTAAGAGCACACAGATTAGCACAAGTAGGAAGGTATGTGATAGAACTTAAACAGATTTAAATGACAGTGTTGAAATTTCACATAGGTAGGTCATTGCTAGGTATAAAGGTTTGGTCATTCTCATACCTCTGAACAGCACTTCTCAAGCAGATGAACACAATGCAGGGAAGCTAAAAGTCATTCCTAGCATATTATGCTACTCAGATAAGAAAGAGGTGCAAGTGCAGACTGTGGGCTCAGCCAACAGCACAGTCTGCTTTCAAGGTTGCCTGGCACCTCTGCATGCCAGATCCAAGCAGTAAATGCTAATAACTACACTAGGTTCTTGCTGAAATTTTCTGTGGGGTCTTTTTGTTTGTTTTTATTTGGTTTTCTGTTTGTTTGTTTGTTTTGTTGTTGTTGTTGTTTTGTCTTACAATGAACATTACAAAAAGATTTAGCCCTGCTTAAAAATTCTGGTGATCTTTATTCAGAGCAGCACTAGCTTTCCTCTGATTTGGGTGTCTTTTTTCCAAAATCAACAAAAAGCTTGTTGAATCCTAAGACTCTACTGGAGATAACAGAACAACCCACAGGGTTTATATATGTTCTTTAGATACTTTTTAGTTTTTCCCATTATAGCTGATCATGCCAGAATATTTCTTGTGGCTTCTAACAGCTCCACGGAGCATCTGAGCTTGCTCTTCAGACCTCCAGTGGCCTCTGTTGATTGCTTTAGCATAGTGAGAAGTGGAACTGGGAGGGGGATGTCTCTTCTGAGGTTGAAGCAGAGCCCAGTGACATTAGGCAGCTGGTGACCATGGGCCACTTCCTATGAGTACAACACAGGTGACACAGGGATTTGGTGGTGGTGGGCTGGCAAAGTGGAAGGAGTGGGGGGAGACTCCTGCCCACAGGCTACAGGAAAGTCCAAAAGACTGCTCCTGTATCTTTCCATCCAGCTGAAACCTCACATGCATTTCTCATTTCTCTCTCACTTGAGCCTTTTCAAACATCTGGAACAGGACAGTGTAATCAGGCAAGAAGGAATGTTCTCAAACAGACAGTGTACAGAAAAGGATACAGGAGCAAAAAAAAAAAAAGGGAAAAGCATGAGAAAAAGCAGCAAAAAAAACCTGATAAGAAGCCCAGGAAAGAACTGAAATAATGTAGTCAGTAATGAGGCCAGATTAAAGTAGGAGCCCAGGAAAGAAATTAAAAGTGCAGGTGTTCTAACACTGCTGTGCAAACATCCTTGAAACCCAAGCAGTCTTGTCCCTACTGTAGGTTTCTGCAGAAGCTGACCTGCCTGTAGCAGTGGAGTTTGTGTTAACGGAGCCCTGCCTCCAAGTCAGCTAACAGATTACATGGATGTCACGATTCCACAAGGCAGCATTTCTGATTTATTGCCTGGGTTTACTTCTTTTCAAAATTCCACCCACACGTATTCGCTATCCTAAAACACACAACTGAAGCTGCAAAGTCAAGCTTAGTTGGTTCTGCAGCCATAAGGCAGAATATCTCATACTGACCCTGCAGTGCCTGACCCACTTCTGTTTTCTGTCTCAGTCAATGCACAGGATTGAACTGCTCTGGGAAAACACCTGGTGAAAAGAGAGACCCGGGAGTAGAAGTTCAAGTTTGAAGGTTACCAGTGTAAAATCCATTGTGCACACGAGCCATGGAGCAGCAGGCCACTACCTCTGCCTTCAGGTTATCTTTGTTTCACCAAAGATAGTTGGTGATAATTTCATCATGTCCTTCTGGCATGACTAAGCAACAGCCCCAGAGCCTCCCTGCCTTCCTTCTCAAAGGCTGTCACCACGTGTCTGTACAGTGGGACTGTCCCAGCTGAGACCACTAAGTGCTGCCACTCGATGGAACACCACCACCAGCCTGTGTCAGAGCTGTGTCACTTGGGCTGCCACCCTCTTCCTCTGTGTGCAGCTCCTGAAGCAAAGCACGGAGATGCGCAGTGACTGTGCTCGCGCAGCCCAGCTCCCCTTCAACTTCCCAGCCAGACAGCTTGGATTGAATTTTTACTTAGCAACTGCCTCCCACCCAGAGAAACCTCCTTCTCCTGTTCTCAGAGAGTAGGATCAATGCTCTGAGCATACTTTTTAGGTTTGGTAAAGTAAATGATGCCGCTGCTAAAGAATATTTTCATAAATCGTGGAGTGGGGCTCAAAGTTGCTGCACTCTCTGGCTGTGATGTCACAGCCCAGTACAGTGAAACACTGCTGTAAATGACTTCTTAAAAAATAACCCAGGAGAACAAAATAAGAAACCCTGTGGGTGGCCTGAGTCACAAGGGCTGCTATATACAACATGCACCAAAATGAAATATGGTCACTTTATTGTAAATAAAGTGCTTCTGCAATACCAAAATGAAGCAAAATCAAATCATTCAAAAGTAAAAGTTTGTAAAAGTTCATTCATGTGAAAGTTTGTGCCCAACCTACAATTTCACTGAACTAATGGAAAACAGATTTGTCCTTTTTTTGACTGGCTCTAGCTGCAACTGTATAATGTTGTTTGTTCCAAATAAAGCTAAAAGAGAATTTTCAGTAAAGATTAAATCACCAGCAAAGATTAAATCACCAACCGCCCTTCTCTCACTGAAAAATGTGGTTTGTGTTTTTTACCAGAAGTGGTCATAATTTCAATTTTTTTTTTTCTAATTTCCCTGGAAGAAACTAATTCTGCCTCCTAACATCATGACTGACCCCCAGTTTAGCAATGACTCAGGAAGGAGAGTTCCCACTACTGACTCTGAATAAAATCCAGCAATCCTGCATTGCAGTTGCATATAAGCCTCCAGCCCTAACTCATCTTCACATTATTACAGTCCTGAGAGCTGAAATAAACCTGTCAGAAGGCAGCTGGGCACTGCATAAGTTTGCTGCCAATGCTGCTATTACAAACCAACATAATCTACATCTAAGCTCATAAGCTTAAGAAATGTGTTTCTCTTTTAGGTCATTGATTGACAAGAGCTTTAAGAAATAAAGCTGTAAACATGATTTAGCTGTTGCTTAGCTAGAAATGCAGAGTATTTACCTCTCTATCTGATTTTGGTGGTTATCCATCAGCCTTTGAACAACTGTTTCAGCTATCTGTGGGTGCACAACTGAGAAATTCTCTTGCTTTACCGTGTATTTCCAGAGCTCTGCGGGGACAGAGGGAGAAAACAAAACAAACAAACAAACAAAAAAATCCAGAATAAAACCACACATCAGTGGGTATCACTGTCACAAAATATTGATCCTTCAGTAATCCCTGGGATTTGACACTGGGTATGCTTTATAGCTTAGTGCTTCTCAGCTTTCCTAAAATGTTTACAGCAAAAAGTAAATGTCATTGCAAACAGATTGCAAAGCCTGTGTTGACCAGCAATATCAAATTCATTCTGGTATCAAAGCCAAAATGCAATTTCATTACAGACCAGTTCTGTCAATAATGACCTGGCCCACAGTTGTATACTAGAGTTCTCTGTAAATACTGAGAAAATAATATGGCTTTTGTTTGGAACTGAGCATTTATGTGTACTAATTACTGCTTCCTGCAACCACAAGGAGTGACAGTAGGGCATATTTTTGTTGCCTTTTATTTCCTCTTTTTCTTTGTTTTACTATTTGTGTCCATGAATACTCAAATTTCCCACATCCATGCAGTAATTGTACCAACATAACATACCTAAAATACTAAAAATTCTGACATTTAAATTGCTCTGCTAGGCCTAAAATATTAACACTTCAACACAAAGGAGTAGAGAAGTAATTTCCTATCAGTCCAATTCAGCCTGCCTGCAAACTCCAGTGAGGAGCTGAGAGCAAATGCACTCACACATAGGACAAGGCTTTGCTCCCTTTATGCAGCAAGGCTTCTTTTCCCACACAAGAATTGAGCTCCCCTGTTCCCCAGAGAGGGTATCTTAATTCTCCCAGCCAGAGGGAAGAACTGCTCTTGTCTGGCTCTTTCAGATGTCACTAGAGTCATCTCCTGATTAATTTTCTTCTGCACATCATGGATCATGTGGATTTTGGGGCTTTCCAGAAGCTTTTGAAGCTAGAATCAAGTTTTATACTCAGCTTTTACTATATCTCTATGCTGTTTATATAGCAACTTGCTGGCAAAAAGTGGCAGACTAAACTGAAGTAATTCTCTTGCCATTCTTCTCTAAAATATGGAATTTCCAATGGAATATCAAGGTCAATATTATCTGTGGGTGACTCTATGCCTAGTGCTGTGCCACAAATACTCTGCTCAGGCGCAGGTTCCACTGTTGCTTTGGGCTCTCCCAGGACCCACACCTGGTGCCACGTGACAGAGGTGACACTGCAGAGTCTCCAGGGCCACCCACATCTGCCAGACCTCCCCTCCTGACAGCCCCCATGGGCCCCTGCTGAACTTCACTTACCAAAACCTCCCCTTCCATGCCTGTCTGACTGCAGCTTTCACAGCTGGGCACTAGAATCACTGAGAGGTGGATATTTCACACATTCTCTCTCAAAATTACTGTGTTTGCATTTGCTCACCTTGGACCTTGACTTTCCTTTGTCTTCTCCTGCTCCTGTCCCCAGTCCATGCAGAATGTGGTTAAGTCTCAGCTCACTGTATCAGCCCCACTCGACAAGTGGGACAGGATCATCAGTCTCTTCTTTGCTGGTCCTGCCTTACCACATAATTCAGTCTCTCCAAGTTCATAATAACACAAAACTAAAAGCGAGGGGAAGAAACTAAGGAGTCAAGCACACAAAACAGGGAAATTTGGTCGCTGGTAAGAACATGTCTACCACTGTTGATCAAATAGACCAAGAATCTCCATCCAGCTCCTGTCCCTGCTCTCCTTGGTGTCTGATCATGGCTTTGCTAAGTGCTTCTGAGTGCCAAGGCAGACAGTCATTGTGCTCTTGGAAACAGAGGAGGCATTAGCAAGCCATATCCCTCGCTGCAGTTTATTGCTTTCATCAAGCAGCATTTTAAACACTTGGAGGCATAACACAAAGGTCAGTACAGAGTACAGAGAGGGAATTAGAGAGCTCTTATCTGTGAAGGGATATGGGTGGGGATTTGGAGGAGGGAAACAGCAGGATTTTTGGATCCAGTATATTTAGCAGATTGCCTGCTGTGAAAGAGCAGAGCACTGCCCTAACATTGCTCCCTCCACACCTTGCTTCTTGGCACCAGCCCTGTGCTGGCCACCTCAGCCTCAGCAAAAGGCTGTTTTTACTGCTCCACTTAGGGGTAGGGTTACACTTAGGGCTAGGGTTGAAAAACCCCAAAGCCTAGAACTCCAGGGAAATTTAGCATGCCAAAAAGGACAAAGCTTTGGTCCTCTTAATTTTTAGGTAGAAATGAAAGTAAATGGAAACAAAGGGTCCTTTAGATTAAATGTCACATGTGAGTTAACCAAAACCAAGCCACCCAAATATTTCCTATTTTCCAAATTTTTTCCAGCCCACCAGTTTGTATAGTGTTGTCCCTGTCCCTGTGCACACTGAAATTTTAGGCTACTTTTTTGACCTCTTGACTTATTTCTGCAGAAATATGTAAGGCAGGGAGCAGGAGGGGTGTGGTACCTGGTGTGCCCTGGCGTTGTGGGGGAAAGGGCTCTGGCAGAAGGCTGGCTGTGCCTCTTTGAGTAAATGTAAACACTGAAGAAAGCAGTTGTAAGAGACACTAGGGAAGCAGTTTCTTAACCAGAAGCTGTGACATGAGATGGAATGGTGATAGCTGGGAGTGATACCCAGACCCTCAACAAAACCCAGTGGCTGAACTTGCTCTGGGTTCCCCAGTGCCATTCCAGCAAGGTCTTATTTGGTCTCTGGGAGTGGAGCAGCTGTGGCCCAAGAAGCAAAAATATTTGCTCCTTTAGTGGGTTTACTTAGGGACAATCATCTGAAAGGTTTTATTTGTGCCTTTGTCTTGTCTGCAGGCTGCTCTCAGAGTTCCCCACCTAAGCCTAGAAATACTGGATGCATTTTACCATGTGGTTTCATATATCCTGGGTTTTGCTCAATTAGGAAATTCCCCAAACTGCTTTTGTGTCTTAAATCCAGAGCCTCTGACCCCAGACTGGGGAGCAACCAAGAGGATTGAAAAGTGACTGATACTGAGTGCTGAAGCAGATAGTTCTGGGTGCAAAAGAGTGTAAAATGCTGATAGTGAGAAAGGGGAAAAATGAGGAGATTGATGTCAAGTGAAGAATAATGTCAAGATGAAATTTCATCCTTTTTATTTTCTTTTTCCTTCTGCATTTTACCTGTGGAAGGCTGTTGTGTTTCCAGAGCATGTCCACAGCATCACAAATCTGTCATGATCTCACAGAAAAGCAATGTACCCAACAGGCCTAGGAGGTCTGCTCCTGCAGGGAGTAGAAAACATGGTCCAAAAATTGCTCTTCCACCTTTGGCAAGTGCCTGTTAAACCATCTGATCAGTCTATGATGAGTTGCTCTTTACCAAAAGATTTGAAATGGCAGGCTGGGGTTGCTATAGTAAATGTGTCATTTCCTTTCCTTTCTTTTCCAGAGGGTGAAACAGCTGAGGTGTGTGTCATCCTGCATGGAGACAGATAGTACTGGTTTCCCTAAGAGCTTTGGCTTGTTATTCAAGCCAAACAACTGCAGGACTGGGATTTGCCTGCCTTTCCTTTAGCAGTTAACAGGGAGGTGGTGTGTAACTACCAGCATCTCACCATGGGTTTGGTACCTCTGCTGTCAATGAACACCTCTGCAGGACACTCTGACAAAGACACCTTCAGCTGAAATGTGTTCATTGTGAGTGAGATGAAAGTCCCTTTGGAGGTGCCTGAGATTGCAGGAACCCAATTAAACTTGATGTATGATAATTAGGCAACCAAGGTCACGTCGGATAATCCTATCTCAAGTACTGAAGTGCTCTTTTGGTGTTTTTCTTTTCAGCCCCTCGAGTATTCTCACAGTATAATGAGCTGGAATTTCAAAACATGGCATTTTATGCATACCATCTTCTCTGTGGGTGTGAGTGCTTCAGTGTCTGGACTGTTTTCCTGTCACCAGGAAATGCCCCTCTTCATATATCTGTACATTTGGTGCTGCTCACATACAACTCAGGAGTAAGAAGTTTCTCTGCACAGCTTTCCTTTTGTCCTGGCATCTGTTAAAAAATGAAAAATTTATCACAACAATTTGATAAAAACAGTAAATTCTTTAATAATTGGTTACAATATATAAAAGACCAGCTTAGTCTTTTAATATCTCCAGATTTTATCCTTTATATATTTTTCTTTTTAGGTGAGTAAGATTTTTATCATCAGTTCTGAATTTATCTTTTTGAATTTTCATTTTGGAAGGAAGAAAGGAGTCAGTGAATCATAAATACTTGTTACAGCTTTTATTTTACTACTGTGCTTATACATGTTTGATGTTTGAAGTGGGTGTATTTTATTTGACAAAAAGCCCTTCCTGTTCTGTGGTGTGTGCTCATTGTGCAATCAAGTGCATATCAGTAACTTCATTTGTATATGACTGAGAAAGCTCACGTAAATTAGCATGCATAATGAGCTTTGAAACAATCAAAAAGGCTGAGCTCAATGATCAGTGAGAAACCACATAACCAGATGTAGGAGGAATATATCTAATGTGTGCTTAGCTACTACACTTTTAAAACAGAAAATATGGGCAGTGCTCTGCTGTCTCTGTAACACATTTTGTACAGAGTTTTACTCCATTGCTCATAACCAAGAGATCTTTTTGGCTGCTGCTGCTGCGGAATAATTTCTCTCTCCTCCAAATCAGATGATTTAACTTCCCTGAATGACAGCAGGCCCTTCAGTGTGACAGAGAGAACATTGGGTTTCTATAACAGGTAGTTCCGAGTTAAATCACTTCTGCCAGGGCTGTCTTGGGAGGCCGTCAAGCCCTGTGCACACACTTCCTACAGGCACCAAGTAAGAGCACGTGCTCTTGTAAGGGTAATGACTTGCAGAGACCCATTGCTTTGAGCAGTTTTTCCTAAGCTTAGAGGGAATAAAAACCTTCAGAGCCTCAGTAGGAAAATATTCTGCACCTTGCAGGATTGAGCTACAATAGTATTTCATTAAAAAACTGTTGGAAATGTTGTCCCTCTCATCCCTAATCAAGTAGAATCTAGTTTAGGTCTTTGGAGTAAGTAAAATGCCATCTCTGGACATGATTCTGCTTGTGTCTGAAAAACCTAATCTTAATATTATAGTCAGTAGGATTTACCACCATCCTTGCTTGGATTTTATAATGTTTAACTTTTTAATGGGAAAGGCTAATGAAAGAACTACTCTTCTGAGTTGCTTGCAACTTTTCATTACTATGCCTTTTCCTCTCTGACTTTACTACATCTGCATAATTTTCCACCTGCCACAACCTCTATTCTTAAAGCCTGGTTTTGTAGTGTTGAGGGGGTTGTAAACACATTTTTCTGCATCAAAGGGGAGGATGAAAAATTGAGAAAGTCCTGAAGTACAAAACCTCTGGAGGGAAAACAAATTTACAAAACTGACATATTTTTATGGGTAGTTTCTGACACCTCACCTGGTAAACTTACTCTTCTTGAGATTGCAGGAACTGAACTTCAAGACATACAAAAAATTATTACAGCTTCCAGAATCCACAGGATCTCAGCAGAGTATCCCAGCTGTTAGCCATTCACAGGGAAGTGGTCTTTCTACAGTTCGATGCAGCAATCAGGCATCAGTTATGGTAGGAATTACAACTTGTTGGGGATGGGAGTGGCACCTTTTTTGATAAAGAGGCGCTTTTTTCAGTTGTTCACAAAGAAAGAAAAAAAACTATGAAAGATGAATTTAAATTTTGTCCTTGGTGTCTGTTCCAAGATATGATATGTGCCTTGTAAGTGTAGACATGTTCTTTTCACTTAAAAGCATTGATTTTATTTAACTAAAAGTGCAGAAGATCCTTACACACCTCACTCAGGGATCTCAACACGTCATATTGAGTACAGCTGTTCTATTACCCGAGCATTATATCACCTTTATGTTCTGATTCCTAGTTTACTACATCAGGGAGGTTGGTGGCTGCCACAGAGGTTGACTTATGAGTTAATCTTTTTGTTTTTCTGTGGGATCTATGTCCAATTTTATAATCTCCTCTATCAAAGTATGCTTAATAAGCAGGTAGAAAACCTACCTACTTATACCAACTTCAAAATAAGAGACTACATAAAAAGGAGAATACTTGCTCAAAAAAATCAGAAGGCTTAGCTGGGGGAATTCAGTTCTTGCAGATGGCATGGAGACCCTTTGGGGACATACTGGAAGCATTCAAGAAATGCATACCACATGTGAAGAAGGCCTTAAGAAAGGGTGAGAGGATGCTGGCATTGCTAAACAGCAGGAATAAACAGATTACTAAAGCAAGAAGGCATACTTCAGAAAGTTGAACTTTCTTTCAAAGGAGGAGTTCAGTGTGTTGGTAAAATGATGCCCCTGGGGGAAAGAAACCAATCCCAGTGTATAAAAGTACAGCCTCTGACTTGACTATAACATGTCAATGCATTTACCATGCAATAACAAAATCTCAGAATTACAATAGATAATTCTGTCAAAATTTCAGCTCAGTGGAAATAAAAAGAAAAGCAGATTGATTCCCTTTAGGAAAAAAAAAAATAAGACCACCACTTCACCGCTGGATAAATCTGTATTGACAAGCCTACACAGTTCTGGTCCCCAGCTGAGGAAGGAGAGAGAACTTGGAAAGGTTCCCCAAGGATCCACATGGATGGTGAAAGGTTGCTGGATGGAACAAGAGGTACAACTGGGAGCCCTGTAAAATTGTCAGTCAAGGTCAGGGGATAAACAAGGAGTGTTTGCTCACAGTCTTTTCCAGTGTAAGGTGCAGAGGTGAACAGCAGATAACCAGCTCTCAACAGCAACAACAACAACAACAACGACAATAACAATGACAAGGTGTTTCTTGCACATATAGCCTATAATTAGGCTGTGGCATTTCTTGCTGCATTGTGCAGCAGGTGGTAAAAGCTTGTAGGACTCAGAGGGAGCCTGCACAGGCTCGTGGAAGACAAAGCTACCAAGATTAAACATTTAGCAATCCTGCCTGGCTGAGGAAATGCCTGAGGAGGCCGTGAGAACATCAGTGGGAAATACCATCATATGCTTGTTCTGGAGATTTTTGTAATCTTCTCACGAGTCTGCCTTTGATCACTGTGGGAGGCAGGACTCTGAGCTGATGGACCTTTGCTCTGACCCAGTATGACCACGCTTGTGCTATCCAGTGGAGTTGTACGTAATTGTTGACTGAGGACTTTTCTAGAGATTTGCAAGGAGATAAAACTACCTAGTGCTTTTATTTCTATTTTTCCCTGCTTAAAGTACTATAAAGGCAATTCTTGAGGGAAATGTTTTCCTCAAATAAGGAATTGTGTGTTAATAGGAAGTAAGACAAAATGCAAATATCAGATGCCTCATCTTTCTTGTTCCTTGTTGCCAGTGCAATCAGTTTCCATTTTCTTCACACCAGGGCTTAGTGTGACACTAAATCACATTTAACCTCATTTGAACTTCTCTGCCAAGTTCAATCCCAGAAGCTGTTATTTACCCCTGTAATTTTCTTGCTGGTACTGCAACTGATACAAACTCCAGGTCACTTTTAAAAGCACTTGTGTGTGTTTGACAAAATCAAAGAACAAGATCCTTGCCTCAGAGTTGCCTTTCAAAGTAGGATGTGCAGCTACAGAAAAAGTTGCAGTGCAGATTGCTTTTTGTATTGCAAGAACTGGTCGAACAGGGACTCTTTTTTAAAAAAGCAGGAGGATGAAGTACAGAAGGATTGAGAGTGACAAAGAGGATGCAATGAAATGACAAAGTCATGTCTAAGCTTGGTTGAGTAATACATTTACAAGATGCATAGAGTGCAGTAAAAGCTTTATATGTGGCATTGCACAGCACAATGCAATCCAAGCATGAGTCAGTTGGGTCTTGGAAGCACTTGTACAACTGTGTTGGAAGAGCACTTTGATGGTTTAGCTGGGTACTGATGTCCCCTGCATTGCTGTGAGTCCAGGTCTCATGAAAATCAGTGCGGAGTGCTCCTGCTAAACCTGGCTCTGGACTCCAGGAATCCTGTCATTTAGTTTCCAAAGTTTCACAAGCACTTTTGAAAACTTTGGAAAGCTTTAGTGACTCTCCCACTTTGTGTAGGAAATTATGTTAATATCAGGAATAGGAGGCAAATAGGGATTCTGAATTATTACCCAGTCTACTAGCTACAGTAACATTCCTCTCTGTGAGCATTCTTCTCAGACATATGTTTTGCTGTAAATGTCCCCAGTCAAAGACACTTCCAAATACATATCTAGATCACTAATATTTGTGTCTATTTGTTTTAATCAAGTCTGCCACTATCCCTCTTAGTTGCCACCATGCTGGGTTAAAATGAAGTGCAGGTAATTTTCTTATAGATCATTAGAATTTTGAAGTCACCTTACTTCTTTTTTTTAATACAAACATTTTGATTCCTTTTCTGAGAGACATTTTAGCCCTCAGGGTATGTTTCAGCCTACCAGAGTGTTACAGACAGAGTGCACCATGCGCTGCCTCTATTGAGTAACTCTGTGATCCAGAGCGCATTTGCGTCACAGCTGTGACTCCCACAGCTCCTAGATCCTCAAAGCTGCAGGGTGAGTAAATCCTACTCTCAGAGACTCTTCCTTCCTCCATTTGCCTTGAGCTCCTTGAAGAACAATGTCCTCTCCGCTGCTTACTCCTTAATTACCATGGGGCAAAGAACCTAACCACTAACAGCTAATTAAAAAAATTCCCATGATGACAGCTTAATAACTCTATTCTCCATCAGGAGTTCTAGAAAGCACTCTCACAGTAGTGTATATAGAGAATAATAAAAATCTGAGACAGAATGTAATCACACTGATGTCACCAAAATGGAATTATTCTGCATGACAGACATTGGTGTTTCTACTAATTTTCAGTTTTGATTAATTACCCTTCTGAGCTCTCTTACCATCTGGCTGCAGTTTTGATTGATCAACATGTCTGTTGTGGTTGTGTGCAAGACATTTAGGTGGAGTGGTTTTCTCAGATATAGCATCACATGGAGTTACATAATGCCAAATTACATACCTATGTGCTCGAAGGCACCATGAATGACACTGGCAAAAAAAGCTGGTGTCTTGTTAGGGAAAGTAAAGATGAGTCTTGCTGACAATACTAGTATGTTCCAAGGTAATAGGCAGCTTTAAGTAATCATTCTCATTTCATGTTTCTTCATTTTAATGCTATTCTGCTAATTATCCATTGCTAGATACTATGATTTCACCTCTAATAATGCCTTTCCCAAACAATGATTTATAGGTATGCAATTTTCTGCTTTGGTTTAGGTCCAATGACACATAGTACCTACTTAGCATAACTGAGAAACAGGATTTATACTGGCATGCAAAATCTGGACAGCTTTGATGAATAAGATGTCCTGATGCCTCTGAGGTAGTACCAACAATAAATGATTGACAGTAGCTAGCTAAAGCTGTGGGAGCTGTTCCGTGGAAGTAGAAGTAGTCTGGCATCTTGGTAGGACAAATATTCTGGGATTGATTTTATTGTTTTTTCTCCCAAGGATTGATTACAGATGCTTCTCTCTTTTCTCATACCTGGCCTACTTTCAAACAGAGCAGAGTGTACCAAGTAACAATGTGGCCTCTGAGTTGCCTTTTCCTTATCATTTTAGATGGGACTCTCGTAACAAATTGAATGTTGTTCTTATTTACAAAGAATCATCTCTATTTTTTTAGGCATCCATGCATTTTCCTTGGAGGATATTCCTAATGGATGGAGAACTTTTTTCCAATCACTATCAACAATGCAATTAATTTAAATTACAACATACAAGTACAGTGAGACAGTAACCTTGTACTTGTGTCCAAGGACATAAAGACAAGATGATTCTATGACACAGGAGGAAAGTAAACTAGGACTATCTTTTTTCCTGTCTTTGTTCTTTAAAGGACAGAAGTGAAAAAAATCTCCCCCTTCTCTGTCCAAAAGCTCTTTTTACCATTTATCACATCTGATGTTTCTTCAGGCAGAACAGATCATTTTTATTGATAATAAACCTTTACCTAGCATTTTTTCTAGTGTGCTAGAGCTAGAAAATTTTCATGCATGGGCATATGTGTTTTAGAACCATGGTGCTAAAAACTTGAAACCCATTTGTGTTTTAAGCACAAAACCCCCTGTGCTGACAGTCATGAGGTTTGCTATTACTGGTGAAGCTCTGACAGCAGACCTTCAGGGACCTTGCCTTTCTCCCCATCTGTGCCTGTGCAGCCCGAAGGGTTCCTCATGCAGAGCTGGTGGTGATGTACATTCTCCTGGGGGATGTCCTGCAGCCATGGCCATGCTGTGGAGGAGCAAACTGACTGTCAGGCCTTGTTATCTCAGAGCAAGCTGGTGTCTCTGACAGCTCAGTTTGTTTGGGGCTGCACAGCTTCTGTGTAGGATTCCTCTTAATATTTGCAACCAAATCTCTGTGAACATAGGTGACCTAGATCTGAGTTGTGCCCTCACCTACTCCTGGCCAGTTGGTGAGAAGCAAAGGGAACAGTGTTGTCTCATAAATCCTGAGTGGTCTCAAGAGAAGCCCTAGTGGCAGATGCCCTTTGAGGACCTGCTGGTATCTCCAGACTTCTGGAGAAAGCAGAGACCCCATACTCCACCAAAGGACCAGCTCTTTCTTGTCAAGAGCTACTTGGCACAAAGAGCAGAACAGACTGGTCACTGTCCAAAACCAAGTGAAGGAGAGGAAAGGTACTTCCAGGCTGTACTTCACCAAGTACTTCCATTCTGGATGTGTTTGTGAGGAATGGCTTTTAGGGGCACCTAAGTCTACCAGAAACTACATAAAGATTTGATTCAAGGAATGGGGAGAGATTCAAACTGTTTGTGATGGAAAACAAATGCTATGATCAATTTTTGAAGTAAAATGAATGGAAAGGCAGATTTTTCTGTAACAGCACTTTTCACAGCGACCAAGCAGAGATGTTGTTGAAGAGATCCACTTGAGGAAAGCAGCAATAAAACAAAGGATTTAACTTCTGCGCAATTTTATCCCCATCTCTGCTGTGTGTGAGTACCAACTGCAGTCAAAAAATAGGTCCTTTTTCCCTTTGCCATGCTCTGAACAATCCTGGTGTAAGGCTGCAATTGTGCAATAGCTTGTCGCTTTTCTTGTCACATTGCACATCTCATGAGATGATATTAAGCAAAGAAAACATTTCCTTGAGACTTCCAGTATAATGTGGCAGAAATGCTTGACTCAAGTACTAACTGGTTGCAGGATGGCAAAAAGGCATGCAAACATTTGCTGAGGGTTCATGATCTGGTCATATCACTTGTTGAGATCTTTTCTGCTACTGTGTAAGCAACATTGAAGGCAGAATGGGGCCGACTGAAGCTGAGGACTGAGAGTATCAATACTATTCTTCTCTACAAAGAATTTTGTGAGCCATAAGGATGCAAGAATATTCCAGAGTGACTGAACAGATGAAACATAAGAAAAGTCTCTACCTTGTCCATGCATTTTCCTCCTGTTCTCCTCTTTTACTTTGCTTTTTCTTTTTAATTTCTGCCTTTCTTTATTTTTGCTTATTATTAGCTAAGTACTTCTGCTTTTCTCTAAAGCCTTGAGAGTTACCTTCCATTTCAATACAGTTGTTTTTTCCCCTCTTTCAATATCTGTTCAGCCTGTTTGCTGATGCTGTATTCCAAGTGCATTCTTCTCAATCATGTGACCCACTCCTGAATTTCAGGTTCCATAAACAATGTTAAATACAGTACTTTAATAAATGGAAATCTGGGAAGTCCGTTAGATGAATTGTAGCAGAATTCTTCTTAACCCTCCCACTTGGCTCAACTTTGAGCAGTCAAAAATAGAAATATGGAAGATTGCCATCAGAGAGGTTTTTCTGAAAGCAGAAAATGGAACATTGCCTTTTAAAAAACCTTGTCCCCAGAAACCACGGAAAGGAACTGGAAGGGCAAGATGACACAGTGAGAGTGAAATCTGTGCACGTAGGCACTGGAAAACACTGCTGTCATGCAATGGGTCAGGGAAGAAGCAATGCTCAGTGGATATGTCCCTATTGAGGCCAAGGCATTTTAAATTGACAAGTCTGAATCTGTCACAGAAAATCTGTGTGTTTGTGTAAGGAGCTTGCATCAGATTTGCTCCATTCTGGTCTCCAGGTATCTGTATCCCAGGGCTATCTCCCATGCATTACTACCAGAGTGGAAGATACCCAGTCCAATCCTGGGGGCCCACGGTCTTTGCTGCTAACTAATTTATGAACTGTGTTGAGGGAACAGCTCCAGGACAGAGCAGGACTGGGTTGCAGGAGAGCTGGAAGTCAGGGATGCGATTTCTCTGCGTGGAATGAACAACAGCTTGTGCATCATTCTGGAACTGGACACTTGTGGAAGAGCCCTGGCCTCAGCATGTCCCAGTCCTACACACAAGAGATTTGTTGTGGTGATTCCTGAGATTCAGCATAGCAGTTATTGCCTCCTGAGAGAAGAAGTGAGCTCCGTTCCACTGCCTTACCTTGTGCTGGCCATTGACCATGATGAGTATCTGTAGAAGCAACTTCTCCTTTTAAAATTCCAGTATTCCTGGAGCTCTAGGCTTTGTGGTTTTCTTAAAGCGTAAATCAAACCCTAAGACCAAACCTAAGCATAGCACTAACCCTAAGTGGAGCAGTAAAAGGACCATGAGCTAAGGCTGAGGTGGCCAGCACATGGCTGATACCAAGGAGAAAGGTTTGGAGAGAGCAATGCTGGGGCAGTGCTGTGCTGCTCTTGGCATTTGTTTTGAAGTTCCAGTGTCCCTGGAGCTCTAGGCTTTGTGGCTTTCTTAACCCTAACCCTAAGCATAACCCTAACCCCAAGAAAAGTAGTAAAAGCAGCCTTTGGTTGAGGCAGGTTCCAAGCAGAAAGGTGTGGAGGGAACAATGTTGGGGCAGTGCTATGCTACCCCTGGCATGCCTATTGTGGTTCCAGTGTCCCTGGAGCTCTAGGCTTTGTGGATTTCTTAACCCTAACCTTAAGCATAACCCTAACCCTAAGCAGAGCAGTAAATGCAGCCTTTTTTTCAGGCTGAAGTGGCCATGGCCTGGCTGGTGCCAAGGAGAAAGGTGTGGAAGGAGCTGTGTTAGAGCAATGCCATGTTTCCTTTGGCATGTCTTTCATAGCTGCATCAAAACCCTTCATCTGAGGCTCACACTGACTGTATTTGGATTGTCACTGTAATTGTTTTTTCCCCATGTCCAGTTGCAAGCCATCTTGTAATGCATATGAAAAGCTGTGGATGGCTTAGTGCCTAGAACAAATTCTCTTTTAGCATTAACAAATACTGACCTTCTCTTGAAGCATTTTGTACATGACCAGCACTTTGTTAGCATGAGTCATTATCCACAAGTTAAGGAATGTTGCCCATACTTAGACAGCAGAGCGTGTTTGAAGTTAGAAGGAGTTATGGCAAGGAGTTAGAAGTGTATGGTGTTTTGAGGCTTCTTTGTGCCTGTCATTTCCCAGAAATCCTTTTTTTGTTTTTATTTTAGTTAAACTTTTACTCGAACATAAGATTTGTCTCTCAGATTTGAAGCAAGTGTATTTTAGACATAACATGATTTAGCTGTGATGTGTAGAGTACAAGGTAAGGGTTTGATCTTCAAAACCTGCTGAATTTGAATGATATTTGGAAGAAACTTTCTTAAAGCATCTAATTTATAAAGCAAGTATGTGAGCTGCTGCACTGAGGGCATTCAGAGTCTCTTCCTCTAGGAATGTGCTTTTGCTGGCTGGGACAGGAGACAGGCAGGGCAATGCAACTGACACACATTAAAAATCTGCATCATGATTTTAGAATGTGATGTGCAATTACTAGTAGGCAGCCCACTTTTTTCCCAGAAGACATGAAAAAAAACATTTATTACATGAATAATGTATTTTCCTGTTTTTATATACAATATGTCATTTCTTGTCTTCATATACATGTAGATGAAGTACAATATGCAGTTTGTACATTCTGAAATAAGAGACATCAAGTTAATCTTAGAGATTAAGTTTAGGTCTTTTTGAAGTGAGTTTTACAGGGTTTTAATGTTTTCCTTTTTCTTTTACGCTGAAAAAAGAACAGAGTAAAATTGAATGCAAAAAATTAGACCTTTGATTTGGGTGGAAAGGAGTAGTGAAAGGCTAAGTACTCTGTGTTGTAAGCACGGAAATTATAATTAGGCAGGGTTTGTTTAACCAGCTGTGACCTACTAACTTTTGCACAAGAATGATAAGCACAAACTGTACTTGAGGAAACCAGATCCTTTTGGTATTCACACTCCCCATTTCCTCTGCTTTACATCACAACCTGTAAACGATACCAGCAGAGTGAGAGCAAGCAGGGCAAGCAGGGTTTCCTCCCAGGGCAGAGGCACATACACTGTCCAGATGTGTGTCATCTTCCCTGATTTTGGCTATCAGGGATTGTGAACTGCGTGTCACAGATGCTTTTCTTTTCCATCTCACTGCAGGACACTAAGGGTGACTTTCACACTCTGTAGCCATGTTTGCAGAGGAGTCCCAACGCTTTGTCACTCTTATGTGATGTGGCACCTGACTTCTTCAGAGAGAAAAGAACATCCCACTGCATCTAGATCAGCCCAGAAACAGATGAGAGACTTGCAGTGCCATTTCTCAAGAAAGAGCTAAAACACAGCTTAATCCCCAATAGAATCAATTTTCCACATTATGTGAAAAAAACCCACCAAAGCCTAGCCCCACCCCCCCCTCCCCCAAACATGCTTTGTCATGTTCACTGAGTGACTAGTACTTCTAAAACATGTATGGCTAAGAGCCTTGACCTAATTTCATGTGCCAAATCTAGGAACAAAGAAAAAGTCAGGGGGAAGGGAAGACCCAGATGGCACCACTGCACTAAACCCACAGTTCTACACTGTCCTCTTTCATCGTGCTTCCAACATCTGCTTTTAAGACACCAGTTGCTGTGGGAGTCCTTTACTGTCTTCTGTAAGGTAACATTTCTGCTGCACCCAGTGCTTCTGCCTTTTACTCAGAGACACTGCTAGGGCCTAAGTAAGCCAGTTAGGGTGGATGAAGGCTACTATCCACAGCCTTTCCTTCATCCTGCTGCAGCTCAACTCTATGTTACATGAAGACAGCAAAATCAGGAAAGTAAGAGGATTCACTTGACCAAACACAGATTTTGACAATATCAGCACCCCCCCGATTCCCTGGGGTGAGAAAGAGCGTCTTCCAGGACACAAAACATCTCATCCAAACCCAGGAATCTGAAACAAGTCATCCCTTTGAAGCACCTCTTGATGATCAGGGGAATCTTCTCAGATACAGCTGACTACAGTGAGATGGGCTATTCTCAAACAGTTCCCATTAATATTAATTAATTATAGTCTTATGGAAATGCATATATATATTTCCAGAAAGATTTATATTATAACTATCTTCTGCTTCTCGCCCAGTCAGTAGCTCGTTCATTTGTTCATTCCATCCATCCATCCATCCATCCATCCATCCATCCATCCATCCATCCATCCACCTACCTGCAGCTCCTTGTCAGAGGAAAGAAGGGAGAGAGAGACAGAAAAGGCAGGGCCTACTCACCCAAGAAGCACCTGGCAACCACAAATGCACAAAGCAAGAATAATTCAGAAGATAAGAAAGCAATTGAATTAACTCCTACTATAGCCCTCCAAAAGCAGGCAAGCTGGAAGCTAAATTTCTGCCTTCATTTTAACTAATTGGCAGTTGCTGTCTACAAGGTGCTTCTTGGCTTTGGTTAAAAAAAAGCAGAAAATGAAACAGTAACTGGTAATAACTGATAAAGCAGGGGTGAAAAAAGACCAGAGGAGTAGAAAGGGCAGGAATAATTCTTAATTCTTAATTAAAGCCTTTTCTCCAGCAACTTGCAGCTGCCTTTCTGGCATGAATGCCAGTTTCTGTGACAGCCTGTGCAGGGCAGGTTGATGCAGATGCAAAAAGTGTGCTGCAGTGGTCCCCATGCTGCAGGGGTCCCCAGTTCCCAGGCTGCAGTGGTCCCCATGCTGCAGGGGTCCCCAGTTCCCAGGCTGCACTGGTTCCCATACTGCAACTGTCCCCACATTCACTGCTCTTTGGGCACCCTCACATCTGCCTCCCTTCAGTAGGTGAGGTTTTGCTCTCGGCTTCCTTTGTATCTGAAGCACAGAAGCAGCATATCAGGTGATAGGAAAATGAGTGGGGCTGGGCCACAAGCTGATGGAGAGACACAGGCAAGTGTCAAAGCATAGGAGGAGAACAGGCAACTTAAAAAAATTCAGTGCTATTAAAGAAATAAAAGGGCATTCATACATATACACACATTTTCTAAGATGTGTCAGTTTCTTGGGTGTTTCATTTTACAGTGTAAAAGGACAATGTGTAACTGCTTATAAGTTAATATATTAACTTCCTTGAAGAAGTGTAATAGTAGAAATCTACAAAATATTATAGAGTACTGAAATATTTTCTTGCTGTCAACAAGTCACAGGTTCAAGAGGCACAAACCAGTATCTGGTCAGGGTTCACAGCTTTAGGACTCGCAGATCTCTGTCTTGATTATCCCAGCAGAGTCAATGGTCTGGAATGCCTTCTCTGCCACAAGATGGATGCTCCTGAAATGCACCATGGCTTTATTCTTTACTCGATGTCCTTGTGACTCCAAGAGTAGCAGGAAGTGCATGGCATGAACTGCAGGTGGATATGTTCAGCAGCTGAACTCAGCTCCTTGGTGCAAATAAATCATGTTTGATTCAGTCCTTGCTGATAAACTAGGATGGCTAGCAAGAGTTACTATGGCAAGCCACCAGTCTTGGTCCTAACTCTCAAATGAGTTCAGGGCAGAAGGACACTGGGACCTTTGAACCCACAGACTGAAACAATCTGAGGTGGGGGCAGCAGGACCTTGAAACTTAAGTTACTAAAATAATCTGCTCTAAGATTACTATTATCTCCTCTCTTACTGTGTCCAGAGAAAACTCCTTCTAAATCTAAGAGTAAATATGCTATGAATGGCCTGTGTGCAACTTTTTATGATAATACATAAAATACTATAAAGCTTAAAAGCTTCTTAGGTCAGTCTGAGACAAAATACAGCGGCTTAGACAACACCCAACAAAACTAGGCAGATAAAGGAAGGAAAACAGCCTGTAAAATAAGCCTGTGACAGGGTTACTTTCCAGCAACTACCAGCCAGATAAGAGCCACCCCAGCCTGGTGTAGCTCCACATGCCTGCAACTGGTGTGCAGTTAAACAGCAGGGGAGGGCTGACGAGCACCGTCTCAACTTTTACAGCTCCTGGGCTTGTACCTACAGCTTCCAGCCTCCACACAAGCTTCTGCCTGAGCCTTAACACGTGTTTTCCTGTGTTTCCTGCTGAGCTTCTCTATTGCTGGGGAACAAGATGACCAAAAGCAAAAAACCAGTGTGCTGCGGGGCTATTTCTAAACTCATCTGTCTGCTGATGCTAACAGAGTCACACAGGGAGTCAGCAGAAGGGCACGCCTTGCTAGACACAAGTTTTGAGGACAGAGATCCTTGTGACATTGTCAAAAAATTGTGCTTTCTGAAAGGAGCAGTTGATACAGGGTCATCTCCTAAGGTGCTGTGCTCTTTTTCTCCTTTCCTAACTTCCAGCAAGTCACATGTCTGCAGCTTATTAACAGGTTTCATTTGCATCTTAAATAAATAAAATTTAAAGGGTAAACAACCCTCACTACCTAAGCTTAATCATTAAAGAAGTGGATTTACATCCTGAAAATGAGATTGTTTGTTTTTCCTTTACATGTAATGCTGGGATTAGAAGTAAGAACATTTTCAAAGTTTTCTTTCTCTGTATGCCAGCTTTTGCAGGAGACTCTCTGCACTTTCTCCATCCAGCAAAAGTTGCCTGAAGACTGGCAGAACACACAGCTCAAGGCACTTTCAGACTATCACTCCCTTTACAGACATGAATTTACCTTTACTTAGCAATATGCACTGACCAAGGACTCTGGCCTCCAGGAACACTTCTGCAAACGTAATGCAAATCTGGCATTAGCTGCTGGGTTTTTCTTTAATTCTTGCTCCTCTTTTTTTTTCCTTGATATACTCCAGTTATGAAGTACTTGTCTCTGATGACAGGGATGTCATCTAACAGGCTTCTTAGGCTATAGTAGTACCCAGTGAGCTGACCTCTTAGGGTATGCTGGGACAAACACTGACACAGCCTAAAAAAGGTATAATTTAAATATGTAATTTTTTGCAGGGCGTCATCAGCCCAGATAAGCTCTACCTTTGTTGAACTTCTTTCTGTATGGAAATTCTTGGCATCTTCTACAGCCAGATTTACAAACTATGCTTCCTCTGTACTGTGATGACCAGGATAATAAAAATTGTGAAGATGGCATTTAAGAACTAAGGTAAAATTTAGATTTAATGCTTTTCATCTTACATGTGTCTTTACAATGCTTTAGAAAAATCCACAAATTAATACAGCAGCCACTTTGTGGTAGCTGCTGATACTTAAGTTACAGTAAGGCAGCAGAAGCAGGAAGGAGCTAAGCGAGATGATGAGTTCATTGCAGAACTGGGGATTCAACAGCGTGACCCTGAGTCAGATTTCATCCTCACTGAGCTGTGCTGATACTCTGCTCCAACCCCGGGCTGCAAGCTGCCTCCAGACCCCTCAGTGTGGCCTTTCCCACCCACCATTTCCTGGGTTACAGGCAGTGTGCAGCTGCAGAGTGACACAAACCCACACTGTCTGTGAAGCACAGCTTCCTGGAGCAGGTGTCCTGCTCACAGCACGCTCCCTCCAGGGTGTTTCCCAGGGCTGCTCGGATGCACCTTTCCACGGCTGGGCATATGAAGGGGCAGACCTGGATGCTGCCCACATGCTGTGTTCTTGCCTAGGCTTTAGACAGAGTGCAACATACAGTTCTAGTGGGCTTCACAACAGGCTACACAGCCAGTAGAAAGGACACACATAAGCTAAGCTATGGGGTTATGCCAAGTGTGGTCTGTTTCTTAGCGAAAACAGACGAGAAAAAGCCCATTTCCTTTTTTCTTTTCTTTATTGGCATTTGTGCTCAATCTCAAGATATTGTGACCAAGAGAAAGGTCTCAGAAACATAAATTTATCTGGGAATAAAAACAATAAAATACTGAACATTTACACATGAACACCGAGTGAAAAGAATAAAATCAAGTCCAACTCTGTTTAAACTTATATTTTCTCACAAATTGTTTTACAAGCTATATTGAATTCACAGGATAGCATATCCCACTCTTTCATTCTCTGATCTACTGCACATTATTTCCACTACAATTTATCACTCATATCACTGATGTTTTTCTGGTATTTCTGCTGAAGTACCAAAAAAGTGTTGGTGTTGTTGCTTAGCGTCCCACCATCAGTCCTTTCTCCTCATAAAGAAACCAAGTGGCATATTTCCTACTTACCAGCATGGCTTGTACTACCTGTAATGTTATCCCACTAAACCACTGAAAATGTTATTTTCCTCGCCTTGCAAAATAGCTTACAGGCGTATTCATAATATTCTGAATAAAGAGTCTGTAAGTTCATACTATCCACATGAAAAAGACGACCTCAGAACAAGAGTTAGGTTTAAATTGTGATGCATTTGTATGGAAATGGCTGTACTAGGTCTATGTTAAACATTTATTAGACATACAGTAAACATCTATATCAGATATACTTACTTATGGAAATATTCAACAGTAATTCTTTTGAGTTTCAGAACTTTAGCCTATAAAGAGACAATATTTTCTTCTTACTATCATGTAGGACTTACACGCACGCTGAATCTAGCAAAGCCAAAACACTTGTAACATTTTCTATTCATATAATTTAAAAAACCCCTCTAGATTATGTACAGTATTACAAACATCTGAACAATGAAACTGCAAAATCTTAAGGAGGTTAAACATTAAAAAACATATCAATCAGTATGCCAGGCCTGGTAGACAGCTAAGTCAGTCTTGTAAATAAATTCAGAATTATTTTATTGAAGTCTGGTTCATACAGTTTTGTTCACAAAATCTGTAGTATTTCCCCAAAAGAGCCTGCAGCTTGTAGATATTTCCTTGTACACTCACGAAGTTTACTGAGCTGGCAAGAACCTTAGGAGTACATTAAACTAAATAATTTATGCTGGCTATTTTAAAAACAGAATAGGCATTAGGGCGTTGTGTAGAAGAAGTTTGATTTCACTACCTGGTAAATTCTTAAAGGCTGTGCCTAACCTGTAATGCAGTCAGCATGAGATTTAGAATCACAAGTAGTTTAATACAGAATCTATGTTCTCACCTTTAGACACTAGATAAATAAGAATTTGCAAAAGACAAAATCTATAGTCATAATTGTATGTTTACATTTATAATATTTTTTAAAATAACTATCACATCTTCTTCTAAAATTAAAATATTTATAGAAATATTTATTAGAGAAACCTTTCTCACAAAGTGTCCCTCTCTAGCTAGGACCACTGTTGGACAGTTCATATACAAAAGCCCAGGGCAGTTCTGCACCCATCAGCAGAACTAGCCAGAATTTATGTCCACACCTAGGCTGCAAATAGTTCAGGAGCAATGTTCATTAGCATTCACAGCCTTAATCAGCCCTGTGCCTGTGGACTGGTGCTGTTTTCCATGCCCCTCTCCATCCCTCACGAGCCTTGCAGCCGTGCCCACGGGAGACCACGGGGAGACTGTGCAGCAAAAGAAGGAGCCAGGCCACTGTCTAGACACCTGGCCACATCCCAGCCTCCTCCTCTCTGCTGGAGTTTCCACACCTGCCCCTGGCTTACCCTTCCCCTTAAAGTAACCACTGAGAAAGTACAAACACTAACTCAAAGCTGCCACTTCACCTACGTGCCAAAACCCAACAGTCTCTCTCAAAATCTCTTGGGACCATCCTGATGTACTTGCAGGGCTTTGCAATCTGCTGCCCAGTGCCTCTCTCTTTTGAGTGAAAGGGCTCAGCATCCTATCCCGGGGTCTCCATTTGTCCAGCCAAGGGGAAATGAAAGTCTCTGGAAGCCTAAAGAGGGAAGAAAAGCATGGCAGCTGAGAAGAGTCACCTTTTGAAAGGTGACTAATCTGCTTCTGAAGCACTCAACTTCTTTAGGTAACTTCTCCAACAACATGCATTTTACTGATTCCTTATGTATAACAGGTATAAATACACAGTGCCTAGTGGATCAGCTATCAGAGATGAGATAAGTTCTGGAGAAAGTCACACAGTTTATGTATTTTTTATTTCAGTGCAAGTGAAATATATGGTGAAAGAAATAATGACAAAACAAACAAACAACAACAAAAAAAACCCCACCAAAAACCAAAAAACCTCTTCATACTGGCATTAAAGAAGTAATGGGAGCCATGAGTCTGCCTGGGCCAAACTAGACACATTGAATGCCCTTTTATTTGTGTCTTCAAACCAGGTTGTTCAATTAGCACACAGTGTTCTGTGCTCAACTTCCAGCTAATCAGCACTGAATAATATAAAAAAATATATTTATGTCTTGCCAGTACCTTGTTAGTTCGCAGTACCCCATGTAAAAGCCAGGAAATAGTAAGTGGGCATAAAACTATTGAGACCAAGCTCTGTTCTACAGGAGGAGAAAAATCATGTTTAATGGCCTTATTCTGGCCCTCTTATTATTTATCAAAATCTTTCAGTGTTTTCAAATGTAAACTTGGTGATGCTTAGAAATTCCTGAGAGCTATCTGGATTTTCTCCTTTAGCTCATGAAACGTTTTCTCCATGGGTTTTAGTGTGAAACCAGAGTCATATAGAACCATAGAATAGCTTTGGTTGGAAGGGCCCTTAGAGGTCACACAGCCCTGCCATGGGCAGGGACACTGTCCACTGAACAAGGTTGCCCAAAGCCCCATAAACCTGGTCTTGAATGCCATCAAAGCAGCCAATCCTCTATTTCACTCCCAGAATTTCTGAATTTCTTTCATCTGCTGAACTGCTCTGACTTGGTAGGCTTAACATGTCATTCCTAAAATATCATGAACATCAATTCTGTGCTTGCTGTCATAAAGACTGGCAGCTCTTCCTACTAAATCATTGCAGATTTGAAATTCTGTGCGTTTTCGTTTACTCTAGTTTTATGCTATAATAATTCACTGGGATCACTGAAAGTCACAGAAGAAAAACATTTCTCATTGAGCACAGGCAGAATGAAACTGTAGCAGCAGCAGACTTAGAGGCAGTGCCCTATTTATAAATCAGACAACATTCTCAACATTCAATCAGCCGCAAATAAAATATGAATATTTACAGATAGTCACATTTTCCAAAATTGTACAAATAACTGTTTTTCTAGATTACTTGTCTGGAAAATCAGTCTGCCTCCCCACAAACGCAAAAGACTACACTCATCCCCCCACAACTCCTATGTAAGTCCCATTGGCTTTTAGTCTGAAGGAACCTCAGAATGTTTTGCATATTTATATAAAAATAATCCTAATTTTCAAATAGGAACAAGTGGTAGTTTTTCAAATAGTAGTTTTCAAAGCACACTAATTCCACTGCAGATCAAGGAAAACTATTGTTGCATGTATAGCAGGAAAGGGAAAGATCAAAGAGGGTAAAAAAAGCCATGTTTTTGGGGATTGACTTCCTTGTCTTAACTAAGTACTAATTTGACTTGGGTTAGTGGCAGCTTGCAGATAGGTCTAGCAAAGAATGCTTTGGCCCTGTTGTAGAAAATTGATTTATTGCCCAGAGAACAACTCTTCTGAGCACAAGAAATATAAAACATATTAAAAATCAGTGGTCAGCAATTGCCTTAGAAGTAAAAGGGCAGACATGAGCAGTGTCTTCCTGAGAAATAGTTCAGCCTATAAACAAAGGCAATACAGTAAAGCTGGGCACTGAGGTTTCAAATACAGGGAATTTCATCATCCTGAAAGTCCTAGACCACCATCAAACAGACTGGTCTGCACGAGGACTTTCTGCACAGTGAGTCTGACCTGGTTAAGCCTGTGCCCTTCAAGGCACAGCCCATGTGTCTTGGCTATCAACCAGCCAGGCTGTGGCAGGTGCTGCAGAGCACACAGCTCCCTTGGCATCACACAGACAGCTTTCCTTCACCCAGGCTGAAGGGAATCACCATGAAACTTGCCCTGTTTTGGGTGGGCAACCACACCACTCACAGCACCAGTGGGTCCCTCAGTGCAGACACAGCCTGTGACATCCTGAATCCATCTCCTTTTCCTGTGTAAGGAGGTTTTACAAGATTTGTTCCATTTTTACATATTACTCTGGAATAACAGATGCATGACCACCTTATCACTGCCCCTGCTGGTTGTATTGATCGTCTCCTGTGTGTGAGTTTGATAAGTTAGCTAATACCCACTGACAGTAAATCAGCAAAAACTGATTCAGAATGGATGCAGCAGCCACTAAATGATTTACAGGGGAGAGGAGACACCCGAAAAAGAAAAACAGAGTTGCTGCCATTCTGTGGCAAAGAAACCATTCTGCATTTAGACAGTAAGAGAGCTCCAAATGTTAGGAAGATCAATTCTTTTAAACCTGTTGCTCAGCTCCCCTTGAAGACTTCAGTGCTGCAGGATGTGATTAGAAATGAAGACACGTCTGTGGGAGGGAATGGAAACCAGTCTGTTGGATGAAGCAGACCCTGGGCAGCCCAAGGAGGCTGCACAGCTGGTCTCATGCCCGGGTGCCCACCAAGTGGCTGCAGAGTGCAGCCCCCCCAGGGACATGGGCTGTGTGCTGCCAAAAGTTACATTTCAGTGCTGTGAAGGTTCCTGCTCAGCAGCAAGCAGGCAGCTCTGACCACACAGCTCTAGGCTTTTTTCTGGGGGATCGTGAGGGTATCGATTTGTTTGGGCCAGTGGATCTCATCCACACAGTGCAGAATCACTGCCCTGGGACAGGATGCAAACCATGTAGTAGTGGAACAGGTCTGTTCTGGTGCAGATGACGGTCTCTGGGGGCAGTACTGACCCTAGGACTCCCTTTACAATCATCTCCAATTTAAGGGAAGACAGTGTGTAGGAAGGACACTGCTCTAGAAACAGCAGTTCATGCTCAGAAGCTTGCAAGTCACAGCTGCAGTGCATGTGATGTCTTTCCCTCCCCTCCTTACACTACAGCTATGACTGACCCAAAATGAGACAATGGAGTGTCACGATAGCATCTATTTTTCATTTTTAAACTCAGAAAAAAATAGTGGTGTGTCACACAGGAAATGGTTTAGCCTCATTCACTTAGCTGGTTCATCTCCAAAAACTTTTGAACCCTCTGGACTAATTTTAAATACATTTGACATAACAGGTCTCGAGGGTAAAAAGTTCCTTCCAGTTTGCCAAATCAGCATTCAGCTAGTGAGGAGAACTCCCTGCTCAGGGAAAAGGCAAGGAGGGTTTGATCCCTGCCTGTGTTGTTTGGCTTGCTCAGCTCTCAGGAGGCAGCAGCCAGCTGGGTTCCCAGCATCACAGCCAGGCAGTCAGTGCATGCACAGCTACAAACCTGCTGCAAAACACAGTGTTTCTTGCCTGGCTAGACAGCAAACCACGGGCACTTCCTGTACTCAGGAATGGGCTGAGGATACTCCCTGGTGGTGAGGGATTGAGCACGGGGTGCATCAGGGATGGAAGAGGGAGCTGAGGGGAGATGGAAGGAGTATACTAAGGAACATGGAAAGAGATGACAATATAAGCACAGAGAAGGCACAACAAGCCCCAGAGAATCTCTCTTTGCTTATGAATTCAATATTGCACATGAGACCACTTAGCTCACCACTGTAAGGCAGCTGTCTCTGGAAGAGACACAACAGCTGTGTAAGATAATGCTGCATAGAGCCCTACAAAAACTTAGCATGTATAAAGCAAGGGCAGCTCCTGAACACCATATATTCAATACAGGATGTTAAAAGAAAGAAAGGAAAGCCATGTATGAGGAAGAATAATGTTGGTAACCCTAGAAGGTAGCTTTTGAACCAAAATTATGGCATCAGGCTGGCATGGATGTTTCCCATTGCAAACAGCGTTGACAATATTTCTGTTTTTGGAAGACAGGACAAATGAAAGTAGTGGGAATTCATGGTTTCACCAGGCCAGAAGAATGCTTATTTCAAGGTCAAGTTATGATTGCTAGCTTTTTGCATACCACAGGCTTGAAGATTTCACCTGTGCCTTTTGAATCCAATTCATCTCCAACCTCCATCAGTCCTCTCTTGTGTATTTTTAGCTATGCTTCATTGTTAACCCAACTCACAGACTCTGAATAAATCACTGATGTGACACCATTTGTTTTTATGTCATGTGCTAATACACACCCACTACAGTTCCTGCAGTCATCAGTGATGCTGTTCCAAGTATTGTGCAGGACTGCCACCCAACTGATTATAAACAGAACTAACAGATACCCTCTTTAGGCTATGTCTGACAAACCCCATTACTACTAGTGCAGTGTTCTAGGAAGAAAACGTTGCTAACCTTTCTGTCCAGAATATGGGGAGGCTGGATCCAATAGCACAGGGAGGGTTTCTGAATGTCTGCCAAAAGGGCATTTTTCTGAATGATGGGACTGGCCAGGATAAATTACATCTTCCTTATTCCAGATAGACACAAGAGCTAAGGGAAGGGAAAACAACATTAGGCATTTCCTCTGCTGCTCACTTTACATAAACTGCTCTCTGTTTTGTAGTACTTCAGCAGCTTAATTAAAGAAAGGAGGAGTAAGGGGGGACATTCTGTTATATTTGTATGCATTGCTATCATTGAAACATGACTAAATGTAGAGACCGAGGAAACATTTCATTCATGTTTAGTGAGTTGTGTGCTCAGTTCTACTCAGTAGAGCAGAGTGCTAGAGATGCAGCCAAGTGCAAACAGGCTGGGAAAGGAATAAGTACCAAATAAAACCTGTTTCTTTCTCCTTGGTAAATTTTTAATTACATGCCACCATGCTGCAAAGTACAGGTCATGACTGAATTGATGGCAAGAAAGAGACCTTGTGGAAAGCTTTAAAGAAGAAATGTGCATGGCCTGGCAGTCTGTGATACTGTTTTTAAACACCTGTACAAAGAGGAAAGGATTAAGTATGCAAAAAAACCATTGAAGACTGAAGTTATTTTCTTTCATAATTTAATCACATCTTTTTGTTTATTCTGCAAATTAAATCATTCTCCTGCCTATGATCTCTTGTACAGACACTAAACTTTCCAATATGATTGTCAATTTCTTAAATGCTTATTGGTAAGCTACATGGAAAGTATCTGCAATAAAAGCAAAATTATCTATCAACATGGAGTATGACAGAAAGAAGCCAAACTAAGAATAAAAAGAAAACTGTAATAAATTCAGAAACACTTTTTATTTCTTTCCCCCTTTAGATTTAGAACAATAATGGAATTGGTCACTCTAGTCCTTAATTTAGTGATATTAGTATGATGCTCTAGTTTTCAAAGGAGTTTTGTAAGAAAAAGAATATGTTATCATGACGTTTCGTGGTTGACTTTAGAATGGTTCATCAGTGGACAAATGAAACTCCCCCAAACCTGCTTCCACTGCAAAAGCCTTATATGGATAAAAAAATCCACAAAACCACATGATACATTTGAAAAATTAGCTTTCCTTCTGCTGTAAACAATCCATGTCTAGAAATCTACCTCCATCAGGTTCACTTCAGTGAGACACCTGCATTCAGCTTAAAATATTTCTTGGCATCTGAAATGGTGTGACGGAGACAAAGCAAGCAAGTGTTGTACCCAGATAGCTGATGGTTGCTCAGGACTGCCCATTCAATTGACATAGACAGCACTCACAAAGGGCAGCCAGTTGAAAGCCTGTAATGTCATAAGGGAAAATAAAGAGAAATAGGCTGTTTTTATTTAGAAAGGATAGCTGTTGGCAGAGAGATGAATAACATAATTTTAGACTAAAAACTGGGCAGAGGACTGACTGCCAGAGAGGAAGCTTAAACAGACAAGTACAGCTCATACACATCATTACTATTAAAACAGAGATTTCATAACTTAAGAAACATTTATTCTAGGTGGCCCCAGTATAACACAACCCTAACACAACCTCCCCCCTCTAAGGAATTATGAGAGCAGTCCATCAGCAGACAGTAAACACATGGTCTGGATGCTACCACTAGCTCAGGAAACTTCAAAAGCACCAAGTGCCAGAAGCTGGGCACTGTTCTGCTTTTAGTATTCCCTCCCTACAGATCCATCACTGCACTCCTTCAGACGCAAGACCACAGAAATATTGATCTGCTCTGTGATGCTTCATATAGTGTAAGAAGATGTAGAAAGAGAGGCTTTGACTTTTCAGTACAGAGTGCAAAGGAGTAAGATACTCCCTTTCTTCCTCCTAACACCACATCGGGTGTTTTATCAGTAAAACAATCAGGTCACGGAGAATCTTTGCTGTGAGAATGTGATAAAAACACAAAGAGGACCTAGAAGACATAGCTCTTAATCTTTTAAAATCAGGTGTCATTCCCTGCCTATGAAGTAAAGGAAAGAAAAGGGGAGGAGACAAAATAATACATGAAAGACACCATGTGCATGAATAAAGAATCATATGGGGCACTGCCAAAATCAACTCTAGGGTCTTAAAACAAAGAGCTCTGTGTTATTTTTATAAATGTTGCTCTCAGTTAACCAGTATAGACATATAAAGAGCCTGTACAGGACAGCCATCAGCACACACATCAGCCTCTTGTTTTCATGTAAAGGGGAAAAATAGAGAGCAATAAAATATATTAAAAAGGTGACTGTGTCAAACAAAACCAAAAAGAAGGAAAATTCAGACTAAAGCTGCCCTATCTAGCTCTAGTTTTCTACCAAAGGATGTCCCTTGTCATCAAATGGTAGAAGAGGAATAATGAGAAACTGACAACTGGGGAAACACTGAGGAACAAAGAGCTAAGCAATGGGAGCTGAAAGGAACAGTACATACAATATAAATGTGTACTTTAAAGTGTAAATGACCTTCCACTCCAGGAATGGAGAGACAATCAAGTAATGGGAGTAATTCTGACAGGTCTGACAAAAGCTATATTATGAGATAGAGGAATCCACAAGTTTACTACATTTAACAATGCATAACAGGAAAAGAGGTCACTAGCCTTTCTGATCTTTCAGTCTGAATCTGAGCCTCTACCAGTTCATACTGTAATGAACTGTGGATTTCATCACATCAAAAGAAGATGTAAAAACATCACCACCAAGTACCACATTAAATAAACTATATAGGTTTATATTGATATTTAGACTGACTTAACCATCTTCTCTAAAATGAAGATAATGTTATGGTTACTGATCTTACATACGTGTCTGAGGTCTTACTTTCTGTTGTAAGTTTCCACTCAGTTCTCATACTGGAAAATGAAAATTTACTGCTATTTCTCAGGGATTTGTAAGTAAGCCACCTCAGATAAGTACGTCCTCTTAGTCCTCTCCCAAAAGAAATGCAGCCAGGCAGTGATCTGGACTGCCCATCTGTCTGCTCTAGATGACTTCTATAGCAATTGGTGAGTATTAATGAAATCCAATACAAAGACAGAATTTTCAAGATACTAAGTTCCTACAGGTTTCATGAAAAAAAGGTAAGTGAAAAGTTTCAGTGTAACCCTACCCCTATTAATTACCAGGAAATATTTTGTTTATATCTATGCATGTGTGTAATTGAAGGAGAAGCTCAACCAGCAGTAGCTTAACTAGAATTTCTATTTTACTCAAAAGCTGGGTATCCAAACAAGAAACAAAACCTGCCAAGAAGAGACCTCCTTGCTTCATGGAATTTTTTGGCTAAATTAAATTAACCTGTTTGTTAGTTTGGTCAAGAAAGTTCCACATGTCAGATTATCGTTCAAGAAGTTCTTGTTTCAGTGAAAGAGAGTTGTAACAGAAAATTAGATTTTCCACCAAACTAAGATGAGTGGTCATGGCTCACATATCTTAAAGATGTCTAGGTTTTCAGCTGCTGAAAATAAATGTTGCTGACTTTTTGATACAGACTCTGAATTTTTAAGAGGAAAGTTAGAGAAAGGGTTAAGACAAAAAAACTGCGACTGAAATGTCATCTATCCTACACACCCAACTTTGCTATTGCAAGCAATCACATCCCACAAATCCTTTCCATAAATGAATCAAGCCCCACTTTAAAACTGTTAATTTTCTACTGTTTGCTCCTTCCCTTCTAGAACTTTGTTGTCTGATTCTTAGAAAGCCCCTATTAATTTCAAAATTAAATTTATTCACAGTGATTAGATCCATTTGTTCTGCTGCCAAAATTGGCCTTTAGTTTAATAGCTTCCCTCCATTTTAAGTGCTTATCTTTCTGGTGTATTTATGGAGAAAAATCTTATCTTCTCTCAGCTTTCCATTTTTGCTAGGATAAACAAGCCAATCTATTTCATTTTCTTTTGTAAAACGTGTCCTCCATTTTGCTCCAGCATGCTAGTATATCATCTTTGCCCCCATTCCAGGCTGAATTTATCTTACCTGAACACAAATCTCCAAATTACACATAATAGTGCAGGTAAGGCCTTACCAGAAGCACATACAGGCATCAGTTTCCCCTCTGTCTAAAAACTCATTGCCTGGCTCACAGTAAGAAATAATGGCTTTCCTGCCCATCACAGTTGTGATATGTTGGCAGATTACAATCATCCATGGTTAGCTCTACACCCAGTTCTTTCTCCTTTTCTGTTGCTTCCAAGTAATAAGCTCAAAGCCCACAGGAGAATTTTTTATTATTATGCATAACCTTAAGATTTGTGTTATTAATGCTTATCTCCTCTCTACTGCTCTAATCCTTAGAACTGTGAGTTCTTCCTGCAAGGTATTGCATTTATTTTCCATATCAGTTTTATCTGCCAGCACTGCAATGTCCTGGATTTAATAACACCTCCTTATGTTTTCTACTGACATCATTAATAAAAGTGCCAAGTAGTATGGAGCTGAACAAGAAGAATTTTCACCAATAACCTGCCTCCAAAACAGCATTTCAACATGACCCTTTGTAGCCTCCCTGTTACTTCAGTCCTTATCTTCATTGTCTTCCTGCACAAATTGTCATCTCCTCCAGCTGATAACTCCATAAATGACACTGATTTCCCTTGCCTATCTTATTTCATTATCATTGTAAAGATCAGCAGAGCTAGAGAATTTTGATATTTTCCTATTTCTGGTGGTAAACAAAACTTGCACTTCCTGTGTCCCTCTCCTTATATTGCACTACCTTTTATAAAAATGCTGTTAAAATATTTAGGTGTATAAAACTTCGGAGAAGGAGGCATCTTCGTGGTTTTTTGATTAGTGAATTCTGCCTGCTCCTTTTGATTGAATTTTGTTTTTTTCACTGGGAAAGAGTTTCTCCTGTCAAGCTTTGAGGAGCAGCAGGGCCTTAACTTTTGGAACTAAACCCATTTCCCCATCTCCACATGCAGGCAAACAGCTCCCACAACAAAAATGCAGGCACTCTCCTTTTCTCTGCATTTTTTTCCAACTATAGTAGGTGGCCTATTTAAAAGAAGTCATTTTTTTCCCCTACAAACTGCACCTCTCTGAAAGCACCACAGCTAAAACAGCACTAACCTAGCTAACCATGCCTTCTCTATTGTCACCTTCATCAGCCAATGGCAGAGTGTGACAAGGTCCATGAGAGTAGAGAAGGAATCCAGGATAAAGAACTGTTTTCATCTGCCTTTCTCTCTTCTTTTTCTGCTTCTATCTCTAATAGTGACAAAGCAATTTCTTGCACCAACACAGGGTCTTCTATCAATACTTCAGCAAATAGCTGCTAACAAAGGGATAATAACAAAGGAAACAGAGAAATCATTTACATACAGATAACAAAGGCCTTTAAATACCTCAGGGAACCATTCAAAAATCAATTGTAAATTGTGACTGGATTTGTTTCTGACTTGCCACCCGTGCAAGGCCAGAATTGTGCCGACTCTGACCTATTCTGGTCCCTAAAAATATGCTGGCATTTTGTCTTTTGCTTTGAAGGTAAAAGACACTGAGTCTATAAACTTGGCTTTTCTCAAAGCCTGTTTTATCCATAACAAATGTTATTTTATCTATTTTTTTATATCTAATGCAAGATATTTACCTTTTGTATCAAAATTCAGTAGGCTTTCATCTGTATATACCTCTCTAAAGTATAAATACCTCTGTAACCTGGTGCACTTATTACCAGCTGATGCCATTCCTGCTCCAAAGACTCTGCAGACCCCAGCACATGCACCAGTGTGCCTATGATGCTCCCAAAACAGGGACAGCAAACACCTGTGGTCTGCAGATTTGGACCCCTTTTTTACTGATGATGGAAGCCTCCAAAAGAACAGAAACCTCAGAAAATAAAAAAATGATCAAAAGCTGCAGACTGGTCATGTGGAAGCTGAAAAGACAACGGTCCATCATCTGTCGTGCTGTGGAAGCGGCGGCAGGAACGGCTCCTGGATCTGTGCATGGAAAGATGCTCCTTCTCTGTGTCTGTCCCAGCCTGTACAACTGGGCCACCTGGCTCACAGACAGCAGATGTGGCCACTGCTATAGCTGAGTGGCTTCACACTTTGCTGCTTATGACCATGAATCACAGATCATAAGAAAATCTGAACACAGCCATGCAGTTATTAGTAATGAATGTTTAGATTTCAACACCAGCCATTCCCCACACCTTCACAGCTACACTGAAAAAAAGAGTTTGGAGAGACAGCACCCCAAAGTTCAGTGTCAGAAGCTGTGCAACTTTATTCTGTCCCCTTTACCCAGTACTTTACCATGTGGTTTTGTAACTCAGTGACTCTGGATGGGTGGGACAGGAAACTGGTCTTTACACGCTTCTTCACAGAGCTGCTACAGGGAGAACAGCATCTTTCCTGTGCCCAGTGAGGACAGGAGATGTAGCAAGCAACAAGTAGCAAGTAGATGACTAATTAAAAAAACCCCCGACCTGCTAGAGACATACAATGTCAGTAATTTCATTCGCAATAATTAGCATTTATCAAAATTATACCCAACCAAATCTGGAGTCCTATACCAGGAAATGGTAGATATTATAGTAATAATTTGCTTCAACTATAACAACATTTGCTTTAATGTCAAGTCTTTTTCTTTGCAGACTGTACACACACACAAACACAAAATCTGGAGACTTACCATGACCTCATATCAGTAATAAACATGTATATTTTCCTTCTCATTAAGCTGATTGTGTCTACTTCCTGCCACTATGAAGTCAAGAGCTCTACCTTTCTGTGCTCAGTTGCAGGAAAAAAAAATCTTGTTTTAAGGTTGGATAGAATGTATCTTCACCAATCTTAAGCAATAAATAAATAAACAAAGAATCACATAGCTAGAATTTAACCAGGAAGTGTAATTGAACTAGCAAGATCACACTGGGACATTCGACTTGAAAGAGTTAGTACTAACATAACCAAAATGGAACTTATGTCCTTTGTAATCCATGAACTCTAGAAAGTTTCTGGGTTTTCCATAGTTAGCCACTTATCCACTATTTGCTGTAGTATCTATTTTTCTAGATTACCTCCTTTATTGTCTGGTTTTGGTCTGTAGATGCTGTGGAATTCCTGGTAGACACACTCAAGAGCTTTGGGGATTGAGTGCACCAAAATAAGAGAAGGGTGAAACTCCAGCTAAATGAATGTTCCTCAAAGTAGAACTTAAAACCAACAAAAACAAAGAAAGAACAAATACGTCTCAAATAAGGCTTTTATAAATTTTCTACATAAGAAACCTTGCAATAGGTTCATTTGAAAGAATAAATTGCAATGCTTTAGTGCACATCAGATATCAAACATCAAATATGAAAATAGAACTGAAGCCGTAAGAAACGTAATTATATTGGAACACATCTAAGTAGTCTCAATTGCTAATGAAAACAGAAAATGTTTAAAATTTGCTTTTGTTAGCTGACATGGTTTATTAATCACATTGTCACATCTACTATGATTATGCCTGCCCATGGAAATAAACCCCCAGATAAGCAACACAAAATCACAAGGTCTGTGGGGAGAGGAGTATGGGCAAGGGGCTGAAGGCAGAGGCAGGAATCCAGACAGGACCTGAGGCAAGGAGCCCTTGGCTTCTGGGTGTGTATCAGCTGCTCTGTGGCTGCTCTGCATAACCCATAGTGTTGCACAGCTGTGGGATGGGGAACGAGGGGCAGGCCTGTGCTGCAGGTAACGTGTGGGTCCCGTGTGTGAAGCCACAGTGCATACACATCCAGCTGGGCAGACGAGTAATAGGCTGTGGCCAAAGGGCAGGGAAAGTTGTACCACCAGGTCAAAATACTGATGCAGTGACCCTGAGGCCAGGCTAACCTCAGTAATTACTTCCTTCGTTACTATTTAATGTTCTGTACCCATAGGAATAGTAATGCTCCAGTGCACTGCAGGATGCAATTACCAAATACATTGTCATGAAAAGGCAGTGTAAAGGTGGTGGGGGGCAATCACTTTTTCTCCTTTTTTTTTTTTATGGGTATCTAAACAGCATGAGACTTTTTATCTACTGCTTGATTCACCATAAGAGTGCAATTTTTTGAAACAGTCTTACTTTGGGTGTTGGATCCTAAATTTTTTACAATCAAAAATTTTACAATCAAAATTTGGTGGCTGGATACCAGGTGCCCACAAAACTGCTCTATCACTCCACTCCTCAGCAGGGCAGGACGGAGGCAATATAACAAAATTCTCATAGGGAGATATAGGGACCAGGAGAGATCTCACCAGTTACTGTCATAGGCAAAACAGACCTAACTTGGGGAACATTAGTATATTGACATTAAAAATCAGAGTAGGGTAATGAAAAAAAACCCCAAATCTTTAAACAGCTTCCTCCCACCCCTTCCTTCTTCCTAGGCTCTACTCCACTCCTGATTACCTCACCCTACAAGCGGGGCAATGGGACAGGGACTGGGAGTTGTAATGAATTCACATGTTGTCTTTGTCACTCCTTCCTCTTCAGTGGCAGGACTCCTCATGCTCTTCCCCTGTGTAGGGTCCCTCCCACAGGAGACAGTCTTCCACAAACTTCTCCAACCAAGTCCTTTTCCCAGGCTGCAGTTCTTCTCAAACTGCTCCAGCATGGGTCCCCCCGCACGGTCACAAGTCCTGCCAGCAAACTTGCTCCAGTGAGGGCTTCTCTCTCCATGAGGCCGTAGGTCCTGCTGGCAGCCTGCCCCCAGCACAGGCTTTCTGCAGGTTTCCAGCCTCTTTCAGGCATCCACCTGCTCTGGTGTGGGGTCCTCCAGGGGCTGCAGGTGGATCTGTGCTCCACCATGGACCTCCATGGGCTGCAGGATCACAGCTGCCTCACCATGGTCTGCACCAGGGGCTGTGGGGGAATCTCTGATCTGGCACCTGGAGCACCTCCTCCCCCTCCTTCTCCACTGACCTTGGTGTCTGCAGGGCTGTTTTTTCTCACTTTTCTCCCTGGCTGTAATTGCTGTTGCACAGGTTTTTTCCTCCCTTCCTAAATTTGTTATCACTGAGGCACTACCACTGTCACTGAGGGACTCAGCACTGACCAGGTCCATCTTGGAGCCACATGGCATTGGCTCTGTCAGATGTGGGGGAAGCTTCTGGAAGCAAACAAATCTTGTGGGTATATTCCCTCTGGCCCTCTACAGAAAACTTACCAATAAACACAGTGATGTTAGCCAACAAAATTCACATATAGCTAGAAATCAAGGCAAAAATCAACTATTCTTTATTTAAATAGATGTTAGAAAAAATTCTATTTCTATTTATATATATATGTTAAAGTTTTCATGTCAATTATCTATGTACCCACTCTAGATGAATCATTCATACTAAAATTATTTTGAGTCTTTCATATTGTTTCAGAACAAAATTTGAGATCCAGTGATGCTGGCAACATTACATTTTTATTGCTAGCAGTGTGGAAACACTGGGGGCAACAGGAGCACAACAGGTGCCTCTTGTACCAAAACCCCAACTTCTGTCTGTCGACTAAAAGCCATGTTACAAAAGTTAGCTAATTAAGCTTTCCAACCTGCAGCCTCTGAAATCAAAGCTCAGAGAAAGGAAATACCCTGTGACAGGATACACCAGAAAGCTGAGGCAGAATTTTAGACCTGAAGAAAAATGTGAGGATTTTAAATACTGTGCTTTAATTATTAGCACAGGAATTTCCAGCTATCTGAAAATTTTCAAAGTGCACTACAAAGTACAAGCTGTGTTTATATTCTCTTTAAAGTCTTTTCTCTCTTACTCTAAACATGACTAGTTCCTTATCCACCGCATTACAGAAAATTATTAGATTATAATTTTATTTACCTATCATGACTCTCAAATAATATTTCTAGTTGTCTCTAACAGTAACAGAGGGGGTTTTGACATGACACATGAAGCTCTGCAATCTTTCCAATGTTTTGTTTCTTAGGATGAGGAAATGATAGCTTACTGCTGTTGAGTTTCAGGCCTTCTATTTACAAAACATCCATGGACTTCATTTTTAAATTAGTACTGACCCACCTTAACACTGCAAGTCTGTGCAGGCTTTAATCAAAGTTTCCCATTATGGATTTTACCTACTTGCCCAATATGGCTACTCTGTAAATTCAACCTACTTTTTGGTTTACTATGTCCCTCAGCAGTGGGGTGAAGTTGCAAACACATACGTTCATCTTCGTAGGTGTTAAAGTACATAGAAGCTCAAGATCAAACCCTGGATGTTTATGAGCTATGTCAATCATTGCTCAGGCCAAAGTGAATCTTTCCTCTAGGTCCAAAGCATTCTGATAAACTTCAAAGTAAACATTAAAAAGCTGAAGAGATGCTCAGAAGCACATTTAGAAATGTTTATTTGCCCAAATATTCATTCTTTTTTAGGGAGAGATTTCTGAACGTGGAGGTTGCTGCCTGTATCAAACCACCAGTAACCTGGCGTAGCATCACATTTATGGTACAGGATATTATTGAATGCTTCATCAGAAGGCTCAAGAACAGAGCATAGAATAAACCACTCATGGGAGAAATGTCTTCCAAACCTTGCAAAGTTAACATTTGGGTTTTTTCTACTGAAACATGAAGATTTTTATGATACACATTTTTCTTTTTAAAAAGTAACAGGCAGTGTACTTACTGCTTTAAAAACACCTGCTTCTTTTGACAACTAATCTATTTCCATATATTTGAAGAGCTCCATTTCCCTCAGCCTGAAACTTGTTGACTCTTCCAACACTTTCCATTACCACATTTGGCAATGACTGTCACTGTTATTTTATATTTTTTGGAGAAACTCCAAATTCAATGAAGATGTAATTAAAGATGTACAAACACTCAAGCCCTCTTTAGGCTCCTCCACCAAGCATAGCTGTTAAGTTCTTTTTAAATAAAAATTTTAATTACAAATGTCCACAGCTTAGGTCAGAAAAAGAAATGTTCCAAGAGCAATGGCATGTGTGAACTCTTGAGATGACACTGTAGTACCTTTTGGTCAAATGGTAATTATGAGATTGAAAAGATGAACTAGGGCTCTTCCTTCTGGACATACCAGTAATGTCACTATGCAATGATCTAGATCTGACTCCTTTGCATTAATACTTAAGTAGAAAAGCATTAACATTACTTTCCATATGGAAACCAAATGATTCTGGAAGAGAAAGATCCAGAAAGGCTTAGGAGGTAATCCAGTTGCTGAGAATGCAGATTTCAACACTCACTTTCTCTGATTTAGACCTGCCTGACCTTAACTGTTTTGAGGAAGCTAAGAGATTGCTTGAGCAATAGACCAATAGCAAGTTTTGTTATTGGCTAAGCTAAGCTGCTGGACAAAGTACTTTTGTTTCCTTATTCTTCTGCATGAACTCTCTCTCAGATGGAAAGAAAGCTTGCTAAAATTTCAGGTAAAACCAAGACCTCTGGCAACAGCACATCTGTACATTTAATCCTGCCTAAATAGCTGGGTTGTGAGAGCAATTCCAGAATATACCCTTTGATGATTTTGGAAGAGAATTACTGTATTGTTGCTGTAGAGATTTCATTATTCTCTAGCTGGAGTTTTTTCTTTATAAAATAAATCAAGTTTCCTTGTACAGAAGACCCATGCTAAAAATGAAAGGTAGATTCACAGAGGTAGCATGATCATACAGCAATGGGAAGTGAAGTCTGTTGGGATGAGGGCAGAAGCTCAGTGAACTAGGCAATTAGACAGTATTTCATATTGCTCTGTAACACCCATGAAAATGGGAGAGTGGCCTTAGACTGGCCTTTACTAAACTACATACTTTTAGTGTTAAAAGGTTTTCTATTTAAAGCTGCTTCAAGGGTACCCGGGAGATTCCATAACACCCTCTACTATTCCTATTTTGAGAGCTGTCCCGTGTTGTTCCAGGACTGAGAACAAAACAGTTCAAGTGTGTGAAGATGACCTCAATTAGTGCCATTTTTCCCTGCTTCTAAAGTGGTTTATCTGCCCCTTTCCACTTCCTGACACTCACAGCATTGTCCTTGAGACTGCTGAGTCCCCTAGACAGAAATACCCTTCCAAGCTTCTCTGGGTCCATTCCTCTCAACTTGTCCAATCTTCACCTTTCAACACTGAAGTCTTTGGGCAGAAACCCTGTATGCTTCCATGGGCCATGGTAAAATAGAGTCACATCTCTGGATTCATAGAGAGGAAGGGGAGAGCCCTCAGGATATGCAGCAGCCCTAGTGAATAACAATGCTACACGTTGCTTAACACACGTTTTAGTGTTGGCTTGTTCCTTGTTTTTCTTAACTACATAATAAAGCATGGCACCTTTTTCTCAGATTAAATAACAATGAAAAAATAAATTTATAGTGAATATAGAGTGATATTTATAGAATATTAACAGTTGATGCTCTAGCATCCATATATATGTGCAACAGGAAATGTTGAAAGGGAATCACATGCAACCCAAAGTAAACTGATTGCAAATCACTGTTTTCAGATCAAACATCATCTGTACCTGACTTTTTCTTTTTTTTCCAGGAGAGCAGCTTCACAGGTCCAGAGGTCAAGCAGCATAGCACATTGACACACAGAGGCGTGTGCCCAGACAGGGATTGGCTTGCTGCCGCTGAATTGTTACGTTGCCTAAGACAAACCAAAAAAGGAGAAAACAAGCAGATGCCAGTATCACAGGGATTTCCACATGCCTACAGTCCCAGGGATTGTGGTAATTCGGTTTATTTATAGCAGAGGGTTGTGGTTTTTGCTCGCAGAGAACCCCAGGCCAGGAAAAGATTTCAAGTTCCCTAAGCTTTGGCGCACCCCAGAGTATTCTGCAAGGAAAGGAGCAAGCACACCAGCCATTTGGTGTAAACACCTCTCTTCCATCATCGTTTAACAAATATTCTTTGTGAGGTTCAAGTTCAAAAGACCCACATCAAGAAACATAAGGCCAGAGAAAACACAAGAAAACTAGAGGAGGAAAGTGAAGAGAAGCTTAATTGTTCACAGCACCAAATCCTGTTGGTACCATCTTCATCCCTTCACCTTCACTCGTAGATCAATGAAAAGCAGCACAGACTACTCAAAGATAAATTTTACTAAGAGGTATAGGGACAGAGAGTGGATCAAGGGGGTAGACTTTCTTTTCAGATGGCTTAGTATCAGAAAAGTCAGTCTTCACAATTTGAAAATTACTCTGAAAGGAGGAAAAAACAACACTACAAATGTTTCAGTGCTATCAGTCCATGAGAAATCCTTAAAGAACCAATGCTTTTGTTTTCTTGGTTGTATTGTTATCTAAATTAGAGCTATTTTTGATGATAAATGATAAATCAAGTAGAGTGAATCTGAAAAGTTTAGAGCTGCAGAGTTAAAAATCAGCCATGGAGTTTCCAAGTTTCTTCCTCCTCACCCTTCTAGAAGTACAGCTGGTCTTATTTAGAAATCTGTAATTGTCTCAGTTAGATCTTACTGTTTAAGAAAAAGGGAGTCTGGAACATCAAATAATTTGTGGATTTTTATTTACATCTGAGAAAAATTTAAAATGATAGGAAGCTAAATATAGTTCTGTGAGGAAAGAAATCTAATACATTAATTAAAAGACATTCAGAAAAAGTTAACATTTTTCTTTTCCAACTCCTTGTGCCTAGAAGATGTGCTTGCTCCTTATATTACTGAACTACATCAGTAAATGTCCCTTCTCTGTTATTCCCTCCAGGGTGACTTTGTTGTCTATGACTCTGAAAAAGTGCAAAACTGTGACATTAACAATATGTGACAAGCAATTCCACTTTTCAGTTAGGTCTTTGTAGAACATTCATCGCCTAACTAACTGGAAGGATAAAGAAAGGTCCCAGAAATACAGTCAGCACTTGGTCTTGCAGAAGTACAGCAACAATTCAAGTCATGGGCTTGGCCTACCTTGAAAAGAGCAAACATAACTATGATAGGTCTTTTGGACCTGTGGATACCTTATGTTTATCTTTCTTAATATACTGGCTGGTCACAAGGAGCAGCTGTTCCCAATCTCCTTTGGGTCCTCTAAATTCACATCATATATTATGTAAAACCCTCACTGGTCCTGTGTGTGAATATATCCATCCTCACCAGTGTGAGAGTTGTCATGGTTTTCCACCTCTGCAAACTCCATGAACTGAGCACTGTGGATCTGTGCCATGAAAAAGAGACACCCAGGAAACAGCAGCCAGCTCTGCAAAGAGTTCAATTCTGTATAATCGACCTAAGAGTGGATCTGGCCTCAGAACATGGTGTTTTGTCACTAGCAGAAAACAAGTAAATAAAATATCACCAAAATATTACTTTTTTACAGGTAGGACCTACACTGTGGCTTCATTTACATTGTCACAGAGTAAGATATGCTGTACGAATTTTTTATTGTGCCTAGTTTTTCCTTCAGTCATATAAATTCACAAAAAAGCACCAAGAAGGCATTAAAATGCAAAAGCTTAGCTCTTGAACAAAGGTAGAACTTTTCTTCTTTTTTCTAATTTAGCTAAGGTTTGGGAAAAAAGTCTTAAATTCTGATATTCAATGTCAACATATTTTTAAGGCCTTCTTGGCTAAGTTCCACTTGCAAGAGTTGAAGATAAGCTCACACAACAAAGGACTTTAGCACTAATTAAAAGGAACACTCATTGACTGGTGTCCCAAATTGCTGTGACATCAGAACTTGTTCAGTAGAATGGTTTAACAATGAAATTATTTTTCTAAAACATCCATCAGCATGTTTAAGAGAGAATTGTCTACCTTGGCAGTGAGTCATTAGTTAGGTTGGTAACACCCCAGGCAAGAATCCAGTACTGCAGTCAGCAGAAGTGGTGTTCATTTTCAAAAGATTCTGTTTCTTGACCAGGAGTGCCACAAAGAGAATTACATACATACATCACTGGGTTTATAATTACTGAAGTTAATCTTCCAGTATAAATAAGCACTTGGTATAGGGGTATAACCATGGAAATTTTTTAAATGGTTCTCCATGTAAGAATCTAGCAAGCAAATGCAAGGTCCTGTTTTTCCACTAGTTTTGCTCTTTCCTGGTGTGTAATGCACCTTTATTCTCCCTTCAGTGACAATTAATGATGCACTATGTACTCCAGACTTCCTCTTCTCACTGTCTGTCCTAACATCTGCCTTGACAGGATCTCCAGTACTTCCCAGATGTCTCAAATTCCATTCAAAGAAAGGATGGAGAAAAGGAAAAGCTATTTGCCTTAGTCATTGAAATCTTAGTAAAATTTAAACAAGCTGGGAAGAACATCTTGCCAGCTTCACAGGTCTATGCTGAATCAGAATTCATTCTTTACCATAGGGTTTATGAGGCACCCCTGAAAAATGTTCACCTAATTTGAACATCATGTTGGATCAGTCTGGTGAGATTCCTTTCCTTTTTCTGAAACAATTCTCTGCCCTCTGTTCTTTCCTCATTCTTCTGAACACACTATCTGTTTCACTGCTCTTATTGATGAGGTGCAGAGTTTGCTAAAGGTTAGATCAAAGCCCTTTACAGAAGAATTAAATTCAAGTTGATTGAGGTAAACAACTGAGCAAATTCTGGGCTAAGTTCACTACAGCAGATAGAAGAGGTTTTTGATTGTGTTTTTAAACAACCCTGTGGAGAACATTCATTGAACTATCTCCACTTTCAAGATCTTAACTTTTTTTTCTGGCGATTCCTGCTCTTAGTCCTAAACATCTCAGTCAAGACTACTGCACTTTGCAAAAGGGGTGTGTGACTACAAAACTAGAGACCTTCCACAAAAAAAAAAAGAAGAAGAAGACTTCTCCCTGTTGTGCTTGTTTTGGGAGTCATATTTTAAAGAGACTACCCAAGCCTTCTAAGAACTACTTATGCCTATAAAAAATGTTAATACCCAGTTATGTATCTTAGCAACAAATGAAGTAACTGGATATTTGTGTGATGTTTTTCTGCTGCAGGTTTTGGGTTTTCTCCTCTTGTTCTTCTCAGGCTTACCGGGCCTTAATAAATGCTTTTTGAGTTATGAAGGAACACTTACACACCAACATACGTCTTATCTACTTTCTTCCAAGCTGAATCTCAAAGTGGAACAGAAAATGGTTTTAACATAATATAATTCATTGGTTTTCAGGGCCTTCTGTCAGTGTAACTCACACCTCTGATCATCCCAAGCAGTCTGCTAGGGAGGGTGCAACACTGACTCAGTCTCAGTTTCAGATAGATTGTGTGCTGAGCTGTCACACTGGCTCATAGCTTACAGTGTGGAGGGATTCATAACACAGGTACCCCTCCAATTCTGAGCATCGATTAAACGATAATGTATTTAAGAAACAGTGCCATACATTTTGTGTTTATAGCATATGCTACTTACATGTTAGGTAGATCTCAAGTAGGTTGCCAGTAAATTGGCTTTCCTGTTTGTTCAGTTCTTGAAAGACAGTCTGTGCAGTATATTAAAAAAAAACCCAAACAAACAAAGCACATTGGAGACTGTTGTTAAGGAAATACTGTTGCCTCTGCTTCTAAATTCACTGCCAAATAAACTGTAATCAGATTAGTAAATATTTATTTAGGCTTTAGTTAAAGTTCAGGAGTATATATCCACATCCATGTATTAGTCCAGGGGAAAGACAGGCCCCTGTGCAATAATGTCTCTCTCATTGCGAGGGCTCTCTGAAGTATTTCACATCTAATCTCCAGATCAGAGATTGCATGCCTGGAAGGTCAGAACTGATCTTCTGCCATTGGAAAAAAAGAGGAATGAAAACAAAGGTATATTATCTAGAATTCAGGAGGTTTTGTCCCATCACCTGCTCCCTGGAAAGCTGACACCTCCCATTGGAAAGCAAAAGTTTTCAAATTACTTTTTCTGACTTGAAAATTTGAAGATTCTGGAGCATTCTGTTCAGCACTTCTTTAGTAGAAAAATACAATTTTCCAGTTCCAGGTAGCTTTCACTTAGGAATTTTACTGATCATATTTTTAAACTATAAATGTGATCATATTAGAAATAAAACTAGAGACACCTTAAAAATATCACCAATTCCACATCTGTCCTCTATATTTTGTTTATTTTCAAAGAAGTTTAGGATTTTTCATGTTTCCGGATGAAGGTGGTGCAGGGGTTTTTTTTGTTTGATTGGTCTGATTTTTTGTTGTTGTTTGTTTGGGTTTTCTGTTTGTTTGGGGGGGTGGATGTTTTGTTTTATTGTGGGTTTTTGTTGTGTTTTGGGGGGGGGTTGGGGGGTTTTTTTGTTTTTTTTTCTGGGGGATGGATGGAATGTCTGAAGACTTACACAAGCAAAAAATGGGGACTGGAAGCCTACTTCCTTTTTGGTTATAGCCACAATTCTTCTGCATTTGTGTTTACATCTATATGTTTCTATGGAGAAAAACACACAAACAAGTTTCCAGTAAAGAAGAAATATATATGAGTTCCAAATGCTGAAAAAACTCCTTGTAGAATATTATCATGCTTCTTCAGGTTTTCCACATGAGAATTTTGGGATGAATGTTAACTAGCAGAAATTCTACAGCCCAAAATACAAAATACTATTTATCTCACATCAAACCACCAATATCAGGATGAGATACCAATTCTATTTGGGGTATTCCACAAAAAAAACATTTGGAGACTCAAAGTTTGATAAGCCTTAGGAATTACATTTGTAGTTATTTTTTCAAATCTGTGGAGTAAATATACAAATTATCTCACCTTGGCCACATGCCCTCATGCAAGATCAAAAAACAGTAAGTCCTAAGGTCTACCTAAATCTAATCACACATTCTGGAAGTCATTAGGAGTTACTCAAACAAGCATTTCCATAAATTGCAGAATGCCTCGGATTTTTCAGGAACATCTATGCTGTATGATAGTCCCACACTTACAAAGGTTGTAGTTTAAGCACAACCAGCAGCACCTATCTAAGTGAATGTTTACCTGACAGTCATTATTGACATTGTACTTCTACATGCCTGGAGTTTCTCAGGTTTGTTACAGAGCACTGGTAAATACAAGTTTTAGTTGGTAAGGGCAAGACGTAGGGTTCTGAGGGACAGGTTACCCTGAATCCCTCAGATCATTCAGCAATTGAACAGAACACAGCTGGCATGGAGAGATCCAGAGCACTGGATGGGGTACTCCTGGTGAAGAACATGCTTTGGAAGACTCGGGTGGTACCTCACCTTGGTGTGTACTGTACGCCTCACTTGGTGAGAACTCAGGCCACAAGAAACCCCAGTGCCTCCTTTGGCAGCATCTTCTGTTCTGATTGAATCAGAACCTTCTGTTCTGATTTAGGCAACCAGCCTTTAAGGAGTGGCCAGTAGCACCAATGGTCAGGCTTCTCTCCCTGGACCTGAAAAACTTACGGATCCCCAGTCACATTTGCTGGAACAAGTGAACAGTTGCATTTTCAGTTGGATGACCCTCTTAAAAAAATTAACTCTGGTCTCAGCAGATTTTTTGTCGATTTTTTTTACCATTAGCTCACAGACTCCTCAGGGGACATGAGGAAAGACAGGACAAGTAGGCTCTTCTCACCATGTGCTCCCTGTGGGCAGTAGCTGTGCCACCTTCTAGGCCGAGCAGCTGCAAGCTGCCTGTATAACTATACCTTTTTCCCAACAGGAAAATTGTAATTACATTTTTTACTATTCAAGGAGATTTCTGAACCTCTCCAAAGCAAAGAGTTTGGCTATGTCTGTTGTCTAAAAGAAGACTGGTGATGCCTACAGCACTGAAAGTAATGGAAACCTCCAGAATGGAATAATGAAAAAGGATGGCTCTACTGCTTCTGTTAATATGTTGATATCATTGGGTTTTTTTCCTTCTTTTGGGCTTTATTAAATATATACATACATAAACAGTTTTATGCACAGACTTTATAATAATAAAAAGGAAAGGGAAGGAAGTTCCATACTGGATGAAATTCATAATCCAGCCAGCAGTGAAATTATCACAGCATATAACTCTACAATATTTGATTCCTTTTCAGTCCTTAGTGGTTTGTCCTTGGGCTGTATGAGAGCATTGTCCCTGTTTCAAAGACAAGACTGTGGCAAGGGACAGAACAAGGAAATTTTCCAAAGAAATTCAGAACATCTGTTTCACTGAAACCTCAGCACAGCTATGGCTAGTGACATGTCTGACCTCCTAGTTCATCCTCTTTCCTCCAGACATAAAAGCAAAACTAATTTCTGGGCTCCAGGAGGTCACAGGAGCAGCATGGGGTGAAATCATAGTGTGGAACAAAGTAACATCAGACTAGGCTGTAGGAAAGTTTTACTGTGACATATACACAACACCCCCAAAACAAGCAAATATTAAATGCTCTATCCAACATTCTGTAAAATGAAATTAAATACTTGGTTTGGGGTTTTTTTTCTCACTTCTTTTGAGCACACTCAACACTGTAGTAAAAGAATAGCTGAAGAACAGCAAGCAAGAAAACAGCTACACCTGCCTTGGTACCAATTCCAAGGCCTTCTCACAAACATCAGGAGTTACTCCACCAGTATCAGTGGAATTAAACTGGCATTAGTATCAGTATATATGAGAAGATCACTGTGAGTCACGCAGTATTTATTAATTGTGGATCATTATGGACAGTGATTTACTTGGCATTACCCATTTCATAGTCTCAGACAATCAAGTAGATATGAAAAATTCTTATATCTTCTCTAACTAAATTTATTTGAATGCCATAAATTGGAATTCTTTTCAGTGTGCTAAAGGTTTTATAGCATTAATCTTGGCCTTGGTTTTTCTGATTACAGAAAATCCTGTTAATGTATCTTTACAAATGGGTGCTTGTCAAATTTATCCTGCTCAACATGAGACATTCTAATGAAGCTTCTAACAGAAGTAGCACAGATAAACTTAGGACCACGTTGGCAGTTCTGTAAATTTGCAGGTTGACATCATGAGCGTATTGTCTCCAAGAATTCCTTCAAGCCAAGCAAATCTTGATGACAAACTGTCAAGCAATGAATCCTTTACATAATCCTTGCAATGACAGATTATCTGTGAAACAATTTCTCTGTCTTACTTAGGATGATCATCCTGACTCATCCTGTTCTCATTGACTCTAAATGTCTAATTTCTTAAATCTGAGAAACTCTAGGTCCTTCCATCTCTATTGCTTAAAATAGCATGAGGTCAAATAGTATTAAAATATGTTTTCCTGAATCAATAGCATTAATTGTACATCTCTCTTAAATATTACAGTAAGTATATGGACTAAACATGGGATGAATAAATAAAATAAAATTTAAATGAAAATAAATTTTATTTAAAATAAAACTTCAGCTGCTAGCCAAAAATGTGCCATCACTTTTTTCCTCATGTCACTCACATTTTTTCAGACAGCATTGCCTGTTGTTTTGGATTGGAAATTTTAAATGGAAATGCTTCATCCCATACTTTGTCCATATACTTACCGTGATATTTAACAGAGATGTACAATTAATGCTATTGATTCAGGAAAACATATTTTAATACTATTTGACCTCATGCTATTTTAAGCAATAGAGATGGAAGGACCTAGAGTTTCTCAGATTTAAGAAATTAGACATTTAGAGTCAATGAGAACAGGATGAGTCAGGATGATCATCCTAAGTAAGATAGAAAAACCTGGACCACACCTTTTTTTTCTTTGTGGAGGATCTAATTCTAGTTCTTCAATAACCTTTATGACAGACTGTTTTAAAATTTAAATCTGTCACATTCCTTGCGTTGCCCTCAATCAGCTACTCTTTCCCAACCCAGTTGTGGATTTAAATGCACATGACAAAAGATGCACTGTGCAAACCTGTTTTCTTTCCTTTTTTTTTCATTAATTTTCATGTCGCTTGCGTGAGTCAACCCAATGTGTGGAGTTTTTTTTCTGAAGTTTTCATTTAGTAATTGAGTATTTCCTGGTCTGGGACAGCCTGAGGTAGGAAGACCTTCAGTATTTTTTTTCCGGTGGGAAATTTTCCTGACAGAAAATGTGGTTATATTTTTAAACACAGACTTGGTATCAAGCCTGGGACAGATTAATCAGCAGTAAAGAGGGAATGCATGAGACTAAATGCTCTTTCTCTTTCTCTGTTCCCTTTCCCCTGCTCCTGTATTATTGCCAGGCTTGATCCTGGCCAAGTGCAGGGGCTCAAGACCTTCTCATTAACATTAGGGCTGCCTCAGCTCCAGTAGCTGAGATCTTTCCTCTTCAAAAAACAGCAGCAAAGTGAGGAGATTTTTCAGTTTTTTCTTGCCTTGCCACCAGGGCCCACTGGTGCAGGCATGGGTAGAGTGAGCCAAATTGAACATTGGGCTGTAGATACAAAAACTTCTGGGATGTAACCCTTCTGTGCAAAATGCAGCAGCTGTGAAGCGCTTCTGAGTCCAAAGAACAATAAAGAAATAGGGAATCAAAGTCCATGTGCGTCAAAGGGATGGCTTCACGTTCAGAGGATTAGACATAGAGCTTGCCACAGATACTGCAACTTCCCCAGATACCAGAGAAGTAGGTCCTGCTTTTCATTCACTACCCCCACAGTGAGGCCGTTTGGGCTTTTTCTCCCCCGCTACAAAATGTGGAGATTTCTTGCAGCTTCTGAGCCTCTGTGAGGCAATGTCCACAGATGCCACTTCCTCCTTTAGAGGAGGAACTTGCTATCACACCTGCCTCTGCACAAAGCAGGCATTTGCTCTCAGGCCCCCAGGTGCTCAGCTGCTGGATGGCTTCTAGCAGCCACATCATGCCCCTGTCCTTCCTCCCCTCACCGCCCCCCACACATGCATGCTAACCCATTCCCTAAGACCATTACCCTTCAGTAAATACCAGGGCACACTTCTTGTGGCCAAATCCACTCCTGAGCCCTGCTACAGGCACATCCCTGTGTTGTTTTTACAGAGGTGCAGTCTCACGCTGCTTGTGCTGTACTGGAGCTGGTGAGCACAAGGAGCAGAGGACGCTTTGGCACACCACCATACACTGCAGCTGGGCAGCTTCTGCTTAGCAGCAATGCAGGAGACTGAATTTTGAAAAAGGGGAAGGCTGGTGTCCAAACAGAAATCTGTTACAGAAGCCCTCTATCAAAGCTGACAAATGCCTGCTAGATGTGTTAATTGTCCAATATCCATAATTTCTACCCTTCTAAGTACCTGGTGGAACTTCTCCCAGACATGATCGTAGCTCTGCCGTCCAGCAGCATGGAAAGAAGTGGTAGAATTTGACCACACAGGATGTGTTTCAAACACTGCTGCCGCATGTTGCTGGAGATCCTCCACTACTCTCACACCAAACACAGACAAAAGATTCACAAGGCCAATGAGTCAGCACACCAGACCCGTCCCGCAGTGAGTCAAGATCAATGTAGAGCATCTGGCCTCTGCAGCACTGCTCCTGACTGCTTCTCCTTTGTTTGAGACAGTTCTCTGCTGCCCCCTCTCCAAGGTGAAAATGTAGAATGGATTTACCTGTTACAGCATATGGAGGAAATACACTAGATTGGAAAGAATGTGAAAGTGGGTTTTTTTTAAGATTTATGGAGGGGAGGGACTACCTCTCTCATTTCCTCTTATCCTTCATCCTTAGGGAGTGGCGATCAAAATCAAACATACTGTTTCTGGTGAGCAAATCACTACAGGAAAACCAAGGAGAATGATCTTTATTTTTTTCATTGTCTCAGTGAGCAGCAAAGCCAGTTTTACTTCTGTTAGTGATGATGGCTTGTGCCCAAGCTTTCCAGAAAAACAACCTGCTGTAGCAAGATTTGAAAGAATGGTTTCTTTGTGAAGTATCTGGCATGGGGAAAAGGTCTGAAAAGAGGGATCATAAAAGAAAACTTATTTCAGTCCTAATTTTTTTTAAAACACCATAAACATCTAATCTTTCTAAGAGTATCATCAAAATTAAACCCATTACATTAGTTAAAATATTGCAAAGCCAAATTCAGCTGTAAAGCCTACATATCCAGTTTCTGAATTCTGCAATTTAAGACAAATCCTCTCAAATACTTTGTGAGACCCACAAAAGGAATAATGAATGTTAAATAGGAACCAGTGAGGATATTAATATACAGACTACTGCCAAACCCTAGGTTAAACAAAATTAATAGTAGTACAAAAGTAATTTTAAAAACACACATCTCACCTTGCAGGAGTTTTTTTAATTGGCACTTCTATCAGAAGTATAATTTGAAGAATCTAGTCGTGTTTTAGCAGTTATTAGTTTCCATAAAATTTTCTTGATACAACTTCTGGCAAAGTATTATAGGAATTCCAGGGATATTAAAAACAGGAGTTTCTTAAGACTCTGTCATCTGTTTTGAACAAATGGAACCTTGCTTAACACAGGAGAAAAAAAAATTAAATTGGGGAGGCAGGAGACCAAGAAGCCTTTAATATAAACTTAAATTAAATATCAAACTCTATGGAAATTACATTTCCATTAATTTCCCAAGTATTTACTTTATCCTCTTTCTTACTGGGTGGGAGTCAATAATTCCTAATTCTTTACTGCTTCTCTACTGAACAGCTGCCAGCCAACAAGGGTCCTGAATGAAGGTTTGCCCACAGCTCGAACACATCCACAGCATCATCTGCTGCTCTTTGACAAGCCCACTACCCCTAGACAGCAGGGAGCTTCAAGCCTGAGCACAGAGATATTTGGATGGGCTGCAGCAGTGGTTCTTTGGGAACAAAAAACTTAGGAGCTCAGTGATATTTCTGGGCTGAAACAGCCTCACATGAGCTGGAGACACCACATGAGTAATAAAAGAAGAAAGAGACAGAACACCAAGGACTTTCCATTTGTCAGGAATGTGATTATTGATAGAAAAGGGCACATAGGGGCACAACTCCTCCCAGCTTCAGAGAAGGTAATTATTTTATGTGGAACTGGGAGATGAGCTACAAGGTGTTTTTATTTTCATAGTGCTTCAGGCTCATCCAGGGGATGAGAGGCAGTAACCACATGCTCTGACACCATACCAGTGACACTGGATGAGATATTTATATAGATCCAGCTCTATAGTAGCAGTTCACCATCTTAACTGCATTAGTTTTCTTCTTGTTTTGGAGGCAGAGTACTCCTGTTATACCAGTTTTACAGATGAGGATACCAGACCTGCTCCAATTTCACTGGGAAAATGTGGCAAGCCCCCAGCCCACCTGATGAGCCTGTCACACCCCGCAGCTCCTTCAAGCATCCCCAGCAGAGGTGAATGAGCAGCTCTTGCTGAGCAGGTACAGGTCAGCCCTGAAGGGTACACACAGTGAATAAGATGCAATTAGGACAAATGAATGAGAGGTGTTAGAGGTGCCTCAGGCTCCCTGTGGGTGCAAAAGATACCTGATCTGTGAAGACACATTGCTATTTTTCCAAGGAGGCTGGGTGGCAGGTGGCACATCCTCCAAATGTCCCAAAATGACATTGTATCACCATAGTCCAAGAGAACCTGGGAAGCTAGAACCAAAATAAAGACACTCAGTAGCACTTTCTGGGGCACATTGTGCCCCACCGACTTGTACCTTATTATTAGAGCATCCCTCGTTGTCTTTTGAGCACAGGTCTGAACCTGGGTCACATTACAAAAAGAGCTGTTCTGAGCAATCCCTTTGACACAAATTCCAGGGCTGATTTTGACTCGACTTGGGTGATCTTCAGAGCTTTTGAATATTTATGCAAGTGTTTGAGCTGCCTTTTGAAACTCCTGAACTGGGAACGGGGCGGGGAAAATATCTCTATAGCACCTTAGTAATGGATCTTTAATGAATTCAAGCATAAGCACATGATACATAAACCTGAGGCAACCTTTCTCTAGAGATTTCAATTTCCCTGGAAGTGTCCAATAAATAAATAAAAATAACTTTAAATGAAATCACTTTAATAATTTATATTACCTCCACAGATTTAGAAGGAAGGTCCATCAGTTTATCTCCTTTTCTCTATTGATGCAGTTTCATCAGAAGCTTTTGGTGCCAGGGATCTACTTTAGGATTAATCCAGTTGACATAAAAGTAACCACAAAACTTATGAATATTGCTACATGGTTTTATATAGGAGGCAATATATAGTAAAGCAAGAGCAACACATTCAGTTTGTGTTTTCAGCAGATATGAATAGGGCTTCTTGACTATACAGAAATACTGTAGATTGATAAGGCCTGAATTATTTTAAAAATCATCCCTTCATTTGTCAAAACAAACATTTTAGACTTTAATCGCTGAAATGTATCTTAGTACATCCTGAAGACTAGTTAGGACTAACACAACTGAAAAAGAAAAGTTCAATTACATTTAAATAAGGAATCCTGTAGTCTCTCTTTTCCAAAGTCCTGGCAGCATCTAGCATGCCCCAGCTCTCTGACTGAGAAGCCTCTGCATCATAAACTAAAAGTGTTCTCATCGTCTGCTGTTTGCAGAAGACGCTTCTAAGGTTTTGCAGAACCTAAAGCACAAAAGGAGATGGTACTGATATAAATTCCCTAAGCTGGATATGAAATCCTAGAGTAAAGCAATGCTGCATATTATCAGTCAAAAAAGAGATGAAAAAAGTGGAATGGTAAAGGGAAAAAGGAGACATTCTGGTCCTGTGTTTCTTTTCTTTTCCAGCAGACACAATGAAACTCCTTGCTCTTAATTCTGGCACCTCCAATTAGAAAACCAGGATTTTCAAAATCACTGTCTTTCAACCAAAGTTAATAGCAAATTTCTTATAAATGGCTTTGGTAAGAATAGCATTAGCCCATAAGGTGTACTCTGAAAGTCCTGTTCAAAAACTAAGAAACCACAAACTAAGCCACAAACTAAGCCAACCTACAATGAAGGCAGTGTACATCATTGCCTAGTTGGGTAAACATGTCTGCCTGAGCTTATCTCTGACAGCTCAAATGCTAATTTGAGGAAAGTGTTACAGATCCGTTTATGCAATCAAACCTTTGTCCTTTTCAGCTGCTCACCTGTGCTCATTCAAGGTACAGTTTGTAAGGCAAGTCATGCATTTAAAAGCAGTCTGTTTTTTTCTGTTTAACAGCTACACATCTCTTCTGGACCCTGGGCACACGGTGGAGATTTTCGTTTGGTTTTGCCTATTGTATGACAATAAAAATGAAACTCAGAGTTTTCCTGCTGGTATCCCCAGAACTGTGGAGGCTGGTGAGTTTCTGGGTGATGGTGTGCTGCAGCCGACCTCTAGTGGAAGGACCACAGCTCAGGGAGACACCAAACAACGGCAGGAAAACTCGAGAAAATGCACAGAAAACGCTAGTGAGAGCTGAGAGAACAAAGGCACAGCCTCAGAACCAAGATACCGAAAATATGAATGTGAGCAGTTATTACAGCTTAGTGGGTGTGAGTTAAGGCTTTCTGCTGCTTCCTGTCAAGAGCAAAAATAACACAATCTTATTTTCTGTGATGCAAAACATTGACTTGTAATAAAAGGGACTTTCTTCCATGCTTTTAAAGACCTTTTTTTAACTTTTTTTTTTTTTTTTTTTTTTTTTTTTTTTTTTTACCATTGGGAAGTACATTTCAGTTACCAGCTGAAAAGAGGTCCAATCTCACCAGTGAGTTATTGAGATTCTTAAGGTTATAGTCAATATCAGAGTGAGAAAGCAGAAGCTGGAACTGAGGTTTCAGCTTCCTGGTTTCAGTGTTGTGCCAGGGCAGACTGAAACCATTGTCCTTGTGGTAGGACTCTGCAAAAAAACCATAATCAGACCAGCTGGAGAACATCAACACTTTAAGCAACTTGAATGCAAGATGTCTGAAAGCAATGCTGTCAGTGCCCTTTACTTTTCATCCACACCATGACTTAATTCCCTGGATTTTTTTTATCCTGAAGCAGAAGTATGTCAGAGAATGGAATATGATGGCAGGGGAAACCCATGTTGTGTGGATTTTTATTATTTTCATATCTCTTTTAAGAAAGGGCCTTCTGCCAGACCCCATAAGACAAATAGCTTTTGGAGGTCAAGGCCCCTCCACAGTCCTTGGAGGACCAGGGCCTATCCCCTAGGAAAGGACATCAGCTAACAAACCCTTCTGCATGAACAGAGTCCTGCTCAGGCGTGTACAACATTCTTGTCACACACACACCTCCCAAATCTTCACATGCCATGAGAACTTCAAGTATGTTGCTATTTCAGGGTTATCACTCCTCCAGTATCTGATTCTGGCACGATGCTGCTATCGCCAGCTTCTGAAACAAGGGTGTCCAGGGCATGGCTGAGTCTGGCCTGGTATCAGTGCTGAAGAGTCTGTTGGCATCATAACAACCACTTCTAGAAGAGAACTGTTTTCTCCTTCTTCTTTACATCACCTCAGGCTTGCTCAAGGCTTTGAAGGATACCAGTATTCCTTCATCCTTGAAGAGCCAAAAGTACTGTGTTTCTGTAAGTTTTGTCATATTTTCGTCCCTTTTCTCAGCTCTTTGATGGGTATATTTAACACTGGGGGTTTGGTTGGTTGGTTGGTTGGCTGGTTGGCTGGTTGGTTGGTTGGTTGGTTGGTTGGTTGGTTGGTTGGTTGGTTGGCTGCTTTTTGTCTTAGGCCAAACCATAACAAACAGCAGCACTTTTTCTGCTACTATTTTCCTAGAGACCTTTGAAAGTCTACATAAGTATCAGCTGATTCCTCTTTATCCAGCATTGGTGAGTATTGCTTATATGTGCAATGATCCTAACAGGCAAGATAGAATTTGCTAAAGTTCAGCACAACTCCTGGGGTTTACTGGAACTACATGTAGTACAATTTTTATCTCATTGTTTCATCAATAAAGGGCCATCTGTGTTTCCGTTCCATGCTTTATTTCAGCTTTGTTTTTAATGTCTTGTCTAATCATTCTGTTGTTTCATCTATGATGCTCAGATCTAGATAGCAGATGAATGACACTTATGATGATAATATGAAACTGTTCCTCAAATATTAAATAACCAGATACTGAAGATCAAAATGATCCAGAGCATGTCTGAGTTGCTTTTAATACTAATAAGGGTCTATTCCACAGAGTGGCTCAGGTGAATTTTGTAATGTTGCCGGTCTTGCTCCCTTCTCTGCACATTATTAGCCCACTGTATCCGAGATCATGGATCATCTCTCCTTCTATCCTGCTCCTCTAAGAGAAATGTGACAGGTTCAAGAGGCTGAATTTGGGACAAAGAGTTTGAGCCTGCTCTTCCTGCCCTGGTAGCACCATACTCCTGGGGCAGTGCAGCCGTGTCTCCCCATCATTGAACCCCTTTGGGCTAAGGAGTGAAAAATGGCTGCACCAGCACCACCAGTTAGACCAGTCACTAAATGCTACAGACCCCTTACCTGTCCCAGGTAAATCTGTACTTTCCTTAGCACTGTTCTCAATCAATTGTCACTGGTTGGGCAGTCCCACTCCGGCCAAGGGCTGTGCCTTCCTCTCCTGTGCCAATCCACAGGTACGTCCACAAGAGATTTTTGGTGGAGTAAGGAGACAGGGAGGACAAGTCACAGCACCTTTTCATTCATCCACCCTGGGCAGCCCACTCCTCACCTGCAAGGACGAGGCATAGACCTGCCTAGTTCCCAGAAGAGAGGGGTTGTACTTTTCCAGAGACAATCCTGTGAACTGCTACAGTTCCACACTGTTCCCACTCTGTAACAGCATGGGTTAAATCCTAGGTTTTAAACACTGCAACAGAAATGCTGCCTTGCATGCTAGGTACCACTCACGTGAGTAATTCTATGTAAACAACTTCCTTCAAAAGGAAAGAGAACTTGAGAATAACCACAAGCAGATACTCCCAGATACGCAGTCCCAATAGTGAATCTTGCTGAGCAGCTAATTCTGACCATAAGCAGACAGTTTAGGGTGAAAATCTAGAGACTCCTAGAGATACTTCAGCATAAGTCTTTAAACAAGAGCCTTCTTCTCTTAGTTTATCCAGAAACAGACCTCCCACAGAAATACTTTAAATAGTATTGTTGCAGAAAATTGGAAGGGTGAGTTTCAGGGTTTGGCATAATTGAGACAATATCTTGGCTTCTCCATCAAGTTGATCCCACAAATATCCTTCTGAACTGCCTGTTTCTGCAGTCCAAGACACAGTAACTCCAGAGGAGCAACCACTGCAGATGCAGGGCTCCAGACTCTGGAATTTGAGCACCAGATTTCCAGGATTCCCGCTGACTTTAAAAGCCACACTCTGGATTTCTCAAGCATACAAACCAAGGATGGCAATGTTTGCAGTGTTGACCTTTCTCAGAAAATACATATAAACAAATGCATTATCTGTAGGACTGTGGTTTTAAAGGAAAGCTGATAATTCTCCACAATTTCTTCTTAAAACTCTTGAACAGGGAAGAACATCAGTATTAAAAATATCTGAATTCCTGTCTAAAGCACTTCTTAATTTTTCCCAATTGTCTTGAACCACATCAGGATATTTCTTATCATCCTCATTCATTCTATAAGAATTAGGCAAATGCTGGAGAATTGGAGTTAAGAACATATCAATTATTTTTCTTAATCATTTAAAAAGCATTAAACTGTTCAGTAGCAAATTTCATAACAAAATGAAACACAAAAGAGAAAAAAATGGTAGCAATCAATTATATATAACTCCAGAAGTTTATTCACTGTCAATGACACATAGCACTGATAAAATTATTGAAGAAATTGGATAAAATAAGGAAGTATTCAAAACTATTTTCAAAAGGTGATGCTTAAACAAATACTCCCCAAGTCTGTAGGCTTCATTAAGGTGTCTCAGTCCCCAATAGTGTCCTGCTCAAAACATCATCACAGTGATAATACAGAAAAAAGTCTTTCCAAGCTTTCTCCTTCTCATCCCAGATCTCCTCAAATCCCAGCAGCTCAACACTACCTACACTGCATACAGGGAGCTCATTAATTACCTAAATAATTTTTTATCATTGCAACATTTCCTTTCTAGTGAAATCAATCTGCTAAAAGAATTGAAAGTCACATATATGCAGCCTAGCTCATTACTTATAAACCTACAGATTTCTGACATTTAATTCAATCTTCCTCTGTTTACTTCTTAAAATGCTTCATAATTACACTTCACTGTTTAAAGGATGCTCATCTTACCTGGACAAAACTTTCAGAGAGTGTAGGTGACACACTGTAACTACTGAGTGTAAATCAACCATCTTCCTGCATCACTACATTCACTGGATTTTTCTTTCCTGTCAGGAGCTTTTCCTTGCCACTGAAAACCTTGCAGCCCTCTGAACTGCATTGCTGTGTTCCTCCTTGATGTGACTGAATTGCTTCTGCTTATGTGTATAAAAGAGAGACTGTTACTTTTGCATTTCTGAATCTTCTTCCTATGTTAGCTAGAAGGCCATTGCATTCCCACTGCATGAAGAATCCTAGCCTGAGAGTAATCCCAAAGGTTTATTTTCTTCCTAAGTGCTTACAAATGTTCTTCCCAACCCAGTGAGAAAAAGGGAATTTCAGTCCCAATAGTGAATCTTGCTGAGTAGCTAATTCTGATCATAAATAGACAGCTGAGAGTGAAAGTCTAGAGACAAATTACCCTCAATGTTAATAGCTTTTTATTTGGGTGGGAAAAAAGCCATTGCTGACACACTGTTTTTCATGAACAGCTGCTGTGCTAGAAGTATGCATGATAGATTTGGTTCCCTCCTGATAAAGGGGATAAAAGCTGTCCAATAACCCTGCCATGCATACAAAATCTCTTCCATCTTAGGATGTGCAAATATTTACTCTGGACTAACTGAGTAATTCTCTCTGCAAAAAACTTGAATAAAATCAGAAATAAGCAGCAAATCACACTTTCATAAACAATAGCAGCTTGAAATAATAGGAAACTTAAAGAGCATATATATCATCGTTAGCATCGGAGAGTAACACCAAAACAACAACCAATCAGCCATCATCTGTGCTATTAAACTTATTAATGAAGTGTACTTCCCTTAAGTTGACTCAGTGGAAGTATTAAAAAAACCAAAACAGTTCATACCAGGAAAATGAACCTAGAAATTTGAAACCCACTTAAAAACTTAAAATAAAACTAACCAGCAACATAGATGTACTAGAACAGCACAAAAACTTCAGGGAATTAAGAGAACCTTGGCCCAGCCCATCTGGTCTGTCATAGATGCCCATATTTTCAAGAAATAGAAGAAAATTTTCATCTCATGCAATGGAACTGCAAATACTGACATTTTCATGCCTGTTTTCAGGAAGTATTTTCATACTGGTTTTATTTTCAAACGTGCACAGTGCAACCTGCTGGGCCAGCGAAAGCTCCTCGCAGCCAGCGGGAGCCGTACCTGGAGCAGCAGCAGTGCTGCCGTGTGCGCCCTTCTCCGGGCTATTCCCAGCTCTCTACCTCCCTCTGCATGACAGCAGCCTGAATAACAAGGACACTTGCTTCTGGCACAGGCAAAAGAAGCATACGTTGAATACAAAAAGAAAAAAAAAAAAAATCTAAAGTGGTAAATACAGAAACAATTATTAGGCATTGAATTTAACCGGGAATTGTCACATAAATAAATGCTGCAGAACCAGGTCCGCAGTACTACTCAGATGAAAGAAGGGTTATGCTGTGTTACTACAGTGAAAACAGCATTATGACCCTTCCTGTTCTGTCTTCACAGGCCCAGATTTCAAAAATTCTATTACTTTGTCTGGTTTTAATTTTCAGTTACTTCTTGGCAAAGATCTAAGAGGTTTTCTTTAAACCAGTGTGCATTTTATCTACCTGCCCATAAGCCTTTTTTCAGTATTACCTCCCTTTCTTTTCTGAAACAAGATGGATCCTTTGGAATTCCAATAGAACAATAGGGCAAAAAAATGTTCAACAGGATGCTACACACAAGCCAGTATAATCCAAACATTCATCAGGCTCAACACCGCTCAGATGGTGAATTTATGAGTAAGCAAGTTTAATGATATGAAAAAGCTATATTAAAAAAACAGAATTTATTTAATTAGAAGGCTTTTTGGCAAATTCTTGACTTTCACCTTTTTTTTTACTTTTTTTTGTCCAAGCCTTTAAAAATTCCATCTGTATACTTGCCAATCCTATAAACACATACTACAATGCCCAGCTATGCAGTGGAGCTCCTTGACAAGCATCCTTCACAATTCTGTCACCTTCTTAGTATGCCTGCATCACAGAATGGGGAGCTGAGAAAACTTCTAGGGGAGAACTGGGTTTTAATTCTCATGTATCAACACTGGTCACTAGGAAAAGAATCTTCAGCCAGAGGGTGGTCTGTCACTGGACCGAGCTCCCAGGGAAATAGTCAGGGCACCAAAATTGCCTGAGTTCAAGGAGCATCTGGATGACACTCTTGGTCATTTGGTTTAGCTTTCAGGAGTCCGCAAGGAGAAGGGAATTAGAACCTTTGGGTCTTATGGCTCACTTCCATCCTGAGATATTCTAAGGTTCTATGATAAATAAACTGGCAGGTCTCCATGGTGCACAGAAAACCAAGTTTTTCATATGCAATCTGTTTTCTCCCAAATTTGCCCTAAACCAGGACAAATACTTACAAGAAGCATACACTACATAATTTTTATCTGAGTAAAATGAATGCATGAAAATTAAGACCACAGGTGAAAAACTGGACCATTAAAAAAGGCCCCATGATCTCACCCAAAAGCAAAACGTGGCAAACTGCTGGAACACTTCAGAGCCCTGAAGAGGTAGGACCAGAATGGGTTTTACAATCCATCTACTACTTTCACTGCTCTTGGGCAGGAAAAAGTAAATCTGTTCCCTAGAGGTATTTATCCTGTTTTTAAAAATGGATGGCCATTACAGATGGCCAAAAACCTCCTAGCCTAGATGTCAGTATTTAGCTTACACTACACCTTTGGAAAGCTTGAGTTTTAGCCCCCTATTTTATGTCCTGTTCATAAGAGCAAACAGAACTTTATTCCATTCACCTTCACAGTAATGTCCCATGTTTCTTAAGATTTATAACCTAGAGAAAACAGAGTGGAGCCATAAGTCCAGTTCCTTTCTTTTTTGTCTCAAGTGTCTTAGTCAAGTGTTCTTCACCTCTGCTTTTCTTCCACATATTCTCCAAGTAGTCTGCAGCTTCCTTGAAGTGTAGTGCCAAACATGGACATATCATCTTAGCTTTCATCTCATCATTGCCAAGGAAAGTCTCCTATGTAACCATTCTGTTTATGCATTATGTTGGAAGCTGCTTCCTCTTCACTCTAAGAAGAACATACTTGACCTGGCAGGGAGATCCAAAGTTTTGCTTACAATATACCACATGAAATTAATTCAGTTTATGTTTTGACATTCCATTCAATTCCAACCATAATTCTGTGGTAAACACACAATGAAAAAGCTGGTATTCCTGGCTCCCATGCATGTATTCAGGTCTCAAAATTGAACAGTTGACACCATCAGGACCAAAAAAAAAAAAAGTACTGGTGCAGCTAACCTAAAAGTCAGGGCTGGGAAGCCCAAACTAAAGCAAGAAACACCAGCTAAATTAAAAATTGCTAAGGAAAAGAAAGAGCAGGCAGTTCTTCAGCTGTATAAATAAGAAGGAACCAAGAGAAAAGAAATGATGCCACTATGTAGGCAGTGGAGTTCAGATAAAAATAACACAGATAATGGCTGTAAAACTAATGACCAGGCATTTGGAATAAGATCCATCTGACCTGTTTCAGAGTAATGCTTCCAGAAATGCTTGCTTCTCTCTTGTCCTCTCATCTAAGACAGACTGTGGCACCCATATGGGAGCCCATGGAGATTTTCAGGTAAGCACCAGAGCCAGAACCCAAGCAAACTGCAGAAGCTTCAATGGGCCCCAGCAGGGGACACAGTAGAGGCAGCTTTGACCACTTCAGTACAGGCAAACAGAGGGAAACAGAACGTGCTTCATCAAAAATGAGTGTTTGTTTTATTATCCTCACTTCCTTGGCTTTTTTTCCTGCTATAAAATCATCATGTGTTTTACAATATTCTTATTCTGGGAATGTATTTCAGTCCACATAAACATCTGCACTTAGTTACGTTAGCCAGTATCCAAATCCCAGCAAGACCCTGCCCTGATTATTTAGCTCTGAGTGTTTTTGCCAGCTTCTATTCCCAGAACACACTGGATTTATAGCTATGTCCAACCTCCAGCTTTGCTAGTTGGAAGATTGTAACACACATGCTCAAACTGAACGCCTTTTGTACTAGGACAAAGTCTTCCCAGCAGGCTCAAGTAACAAGCCATTAAATTGTGCTAGCATATATTAGCAGCGGGAAAGTGAATTATTGTTGGATGCAATTTGTTGGTCTGTATTTTTAATCATACTGTTTGACCTACATCTTTTGTCTGCTTTCCTTGATACCTAACCATAAAATACGACCCTTAATTCAAATACCAATAAAACCTGTTGTCGCAATTTTGCATAACTCAGCGCAAAAGAATCCAGATCTCAAGTAAATAACTGGTAAGTCTTTTTTTGGGGTCACTGTGTGTTTTTGTCTGCTGCCTTGCAGAGCTAGATCCAAACCATTTGTAAAAAAGAGATATATACAGTTTCATTTGAGAAGACAAACAAAAACATGAAGGATATGAATCAAAACAAGGATTTGCAAAATAATAGAGTAAGCACTTACTAAGCCAAAAACATATTGTTCTTGTGAAGAAGCCTGCTCTGACCACTGTGCTTCCTCCAAATGTATGTTTATGGAGTTCTAGGCCAGAACATTTTTGGAGCATAAAGACATGGAGCATTCAATCCCAGCAAAATTCACTGTGATCTGCCTAATTCTCATGGAGCTGAACTTCACCACAGATGAGCATAAGCTTACCTTCCTAATGCAGCTTCTAGACAATTATTCTCTGACAAATATTTCTTTGAAGACTTATTTTACGTGACTGACAACTGCTTCAAACTGTGAATATGCTAATAGATAAACACATAACCCAACCTCCTACCCTACCCCTCCCTCCCAAGATACAATCTGAAAACAAATTTTATGCCTTTCTTCAAGCAAGAAAACTGGTATGGGATACACTTTCTTTGTATCTGGTTTGGATCTCTCAGCCGATGCTGAAATGCATCTACTTTGTTTGGTGTGTGAAAACACACGCACTACAGAAATAAAAGCTTCAGAAAGAAAAAGCAGAAAAGAATTATTAAAATGTATTTAAATCTTTTGAGTTGAAATACAAGTGATGTAACCATGTCAGCCAACATAAGCTCACATATTATCCATTCCTATTTTCCCCTCTCAAATCCCAGCTCCTGGCTCTGAGCAGGACAGCTTTTTCAGCTCCTGGCCCTGCTCTGAAGCAGGCAGAGATGAGAAATGCCCAGTCGCCAGCAGGACCAGGTGCAACTGTTCCCCTTTCCCTCCAGCTACTCACCCCACAAAATGGCAAACAATTTTTTTTCTGGGACTGGACAGCCCCTGTTAGCACATACATTTTGAAGACTGACTATTCAATGCTACCATCCTTTAAAGACTGCCTCATCCAGTACCTGGTTGACAGACCCAAAGTTGCACCCTTCTACCACAGCTCCTGCCCCAGTGGGGAGCCAGGGCCCTGCTTCTCCAGCTCCAAAATAATACCCTCTCCCCAGGATTCTGTAGTCAACAAAAATACCAGGTCAAGGTACAGAGGGAGCCAGAGAGATTTATGTACCCTATCACAACCAGTATCAGTGATTCCAGTATCCAGACACGCATAAAGCTACCTCAGAAAAGCTATCTGCACCATGAAAAAATACCATGCTTTGAATTTTGTCCAAGCAGCTTTAAGCATACAATGGGCTTTTCTAAGCTAGAAATAATCCATAAATAAGAAGATTGGTAACAGGTACACAGCTGAAGGTCTCCTCTGTGACAGTCTCCTCCTCAGTCACTGCATACTGTGCTAGATGCAGGTTCTGACACAGAAAAGACAAGCTCTCAAGCCTTTGGCAGTGGCTCCTCCCATGCATGTATCAAGAACACTCCCATATTCTTGTGGCAACCCAAACCATGGGTTGTGCTTCCAGACCCCAGCTGACCCTAACACTAAGACTGTCAATAGAGATTATAAAGTAATAATACTAATAATAATGAAAACATATAAATAGAGACAATGCCTATTCCACCTCATTCACAGTGATCTAAATCTTCAGTTATTAGAGAAAGGAAGGCCTCTGTTTTTATTTGTACCGAAGCACTAGCACAAGTCATTCTGGAAATGCAAGTTCTAAATATCTCCTTGGCAGCCAGGGAAATAGGACACTGAAGATCACATACTATTTTAAATGTAAAAAAAGTATAAAATTTTATTTGACAAGTTAACAAATAATAACATTTCATTAGTCCACTAAAACACTTTATTACAAGGAAGTGTACTTATAGGTTATAAGAAGGAGTTACAGGTTATAAGAAGAAGTTATAGCTACACTACGTGAAAGTTAATTCTAAGGTGAACAAACTGACCTACTGGAGAGTAGGCAGTTTAGAAGGTACATGTCTACTGTATCCAGTTTATTTTTAAATGGTATTTTGTACAACTAAAAATTTACTAGATGTCAGACAACTTCAATAACTTCTAACATAACAAACTTCAGAACTATTCTTCTCAGATGACATCATCTTTTTGCAGAGATAGCTGAAGTTTCCTCACAGCTTTTAGCAGCTGAAGAGAACTTCTGCTTTTCTGCCCAGGACAAGGTTTAGACATACTTTCCTTCACAGTGACTGCAATTTCCTCCACTTCGTTTTGTTCATCACACTTTAGTTGGACATGAGTTGCCCCTTGCTTCAATTTCTGAGTTTTTCTCTTTAATTTCTGCACCTAGGAAAGAAAAAATTACTAATTAGCATGTTACATACTCCAAAGACCCACAGCTGTAGAGCTGACTGGACTTCTACTGAACTCCAAACTATAAGTGACTGAGAGACATTTTAAAAAATAAAAGTTTAAACTTAGTAACCTTGCACAGTTGTCTCAGTGTAACAGAAAACTGACCTTGCCCATAAAGAAACCACCACAGAAAACTGACCTCACCCACACTCAATTGGTTGTTGAATCCCGTCGCTCCCTAACATAAAAATGCTTGCTTGAAAGAGCTGGAATATCATCTCCTAATAATCTATATTTACAACTGTCTCTTTCCATTTCAGATTGTACTACCCTAATAAAAAAACCAAACAACCAATAAACCTCTAAAATGTATACTGTTAATTATCAGTTACTGGATCTAAGCTGCTTATTTTGAAGCCTCCTTAACAAAAGTGGAAAACAGAATAAATAGGGTTAATTGTTAAAGAATGTTTTTTAAAATGTCAGATAATGAGTCTTGACTTGCACTTGGCATGAAAAGGTCACTTCCCAAAGACAAAATTAGGCTGGAAGCATTCCAAATGCCAATTTAGGCTTTAAGTCCATTTCTAAAAATAATTAACTTTAATTGCATTCTAGAACATATTATTAACTGCGAAACACAGAGATTAGCATGGTACTTTTAGTATGGCGGGTTCTGGAAAAAGAAATATGCATTAGAAATATTAAGATTGGTCTGTACAAAATACAAATGGAAATGTCCGTGTGCAAAAGCACCAGAAAAAAACAACAACAGGCCAAGGAGTTAGAGGAATGGCCTGTATTGATAACCAGGGCATGATGGAGAGAAACCATACAGACACTACTCTTAACAGCATGACCCTAAGGGGTGTGCTCTGACCAGGCTGTACCAGAGCACAGAGGACTTGCCAGAAGATCTGCACACTGGTGAGAGGCAAAGATGACAACAAGGCTGCACCACATTTTATGTGCTACTCTTCATCCCAAAAGAAAGGCAAACCGTAGCCATAAAGATATGCAAAAGAAAGAAACCAAGGTGCAGTTGTTGTCCACTGTCTTAGGTTCCTGAGGATGAAGTCAGCAAGATTTTGAGGCAAGGAGTAACACCATAATTGTTGGTTCTTCAAGAATATGAGAGTTTTATCAAAAAAACCAGCTGACATTGCCAAGAGAGGCAGTGAGGACTCAGCAGTCAATGCCCTTTGTCCATATTGCTAACATGCAAGTCTGACACATCTGCTATGACATAAAGCACCTCTGTGCTTGCAATTACATGGACAATAAAAAGTTTAAGTGAGTAAAATCCATCAAAAATGAATATTAATAAAACTGGTCAGATTTAAATTAACTATAACCTCCCCTTTTCATAAGGTCTCACGCTGAGTTTTGTTTTGCTTCCTGTATAAGCAAAGTTCTCAGGTGAGTATTTATCTTGAAACGTAAGATGAAAAAACAGAAAACAATCAGAACTATGGATTGAATGTTGAATCATATGCCCAAACCAAATTGCTACGAAAGAGTTAGGCTGTTCAACTACAGAAGAGGGATTTTATATGGGCATGTATGAAAAGTTGTTATCTATGGCTCTAAACTAAATACTGACAGAATGAGGACAGTTTAAAGGTTAAACAAAACTGAAAGGCTTGACCCAGCTATGATTTTGGAGAAGCTCTGGTCAACAAACTAGTTAATAAAAAAAGCTTCAATGTTTCAATAATATAAAAGACATTTAATCCAGTCTGTACAGGAATTACAGCTTCTATTCTCTCATTCCCCTGAGGGATAGGATATAAAGAAATGAAATTTCAACAGTTTGTCTTAACACGGTGAGCAGAAGTGACAGACAGTGCAACCCAGGTCTGTACTGCAGAACTGCCACAGGGCAGGAAGCTTTCCCACCAGCATACATTCCTAACTGCCAGTTGTAAGCACTTTTTCTTGATCAAATGAAGAAACTGGAAGTACAAAAATATGAGCCAGCAGTCTAATTATAATCACCCATACTGGAACATCTTGGCTTAAAACATTGCAGTGGCATTCTAGCTGATGACAACAGGAGGCAGAGTTGTGGCAGCCTTTCAAAAAGAAAGTTAGTAGCTAGAGAGTTTACATTCCATTCTTACGGTAGCCTGATGCTTTTTCAGCTTGGATATTTGTTTTCTTTTCATCTCCATTTGTTTTATGAGGCAATCCAGCTCCTGTTCCAGGTCTGCACGAGCTTGGGAGTCTTGAGTCTCCTGTATCTGCTTCAGAAGATCTTGATGCTCACTATTAAAGACAAGAATCTAAGTATTCATTATATAGCCTCTAGGATTTCTTCCTGCAGGAGTTCCTAACCATTTTGTGCAGAGTACAGAAAATTAGCATTATTTTCACTCTCACACAACACACATTAATCTGGAATATATTAACATGAGAAAAGGAAATGGTTTTCTCATTCCAAATTTTTAGCTGATGTCCATCTTACTTCTCTCTCTTCCCACAGGCATAACAACTACATGTGTAATAGTCTGCAAAATGAGATTTTTGAAAATGAACAGTAGCTATGCAGTACAACATTTTCACTTCCTGCCCAATTTAGCACAGACTTTGAAGGCTTGGTGTAATACACAAAAGTATTTTTTAAACTAGTACATTCAACTAAAAATTTTTCTGACAAATCACTCAAATTAAAATATTCTACTCAAAAAGATTTACAACAAAGTGGGCTGCTTAATTAAACTAACCAGATTAAGTAAAAGAAATTGTTTATATCTTGATACCCAGATACCTGAACAAGTTGAAGCCAGAGACCCCCTTTTAGATAAGTAATCCCTTTACAAAGGTCAGAGCTTCTTTTCTGACTTCTGAGTAACCACTTCTTCTTGCCAGTTTAATTGAAGCAAATGGTTGTTGCTATAAAAAAAAAGCTTGTCCTTGAATTGCCATGAGTAAGCTAGACATTGCTTTTTGAACATTAGATTGCTTGCCAGTCTAAATGTTACCACATCAAGGATTTCAAATCAGCGTCAGCATCCTAACTGGTTTAATCAGCACATCCTCCTCGGTTCAAACCACAGCTCGTCGTGTTGACATGTCTGCTATGACCAGCTACAGAGCTTTGGCCCACAGTCCCACAAGCCTGCATTAATGGGAAGATGCCTAAGAACACAACAGGTTGTAATCCACATTTACTTGCATGGCTAGAAAGATACATACACTCCCACCTGAAGTGTTAGCTTCTTCCACACCCTGCCCATTTTCTGGCAGGAGACCATCCCTCTTTCACAACCCCCTTAGAGGACCAGCAAGTTCTCCTGCTACCAACAAGCAAAGGGTATGAGCACCAGCCTGACTCAGCACAAAGAGCCAGCAGGTGCACCGGGTAAGGAAAGAACACAGAGCGAGTACAAAGGAACAGGAGAGATGCTGCGACAGGACTGTTCATGCCAGGGCTGAACTAACCCATTCTGCCACTCAGACTGACTGCATCCTGCAGGCCTACTCAGTATCAGCACCACCTCTGCAGCCTTCTCCAGGAGAAAAATTTTGGTTTACTCTGTATATCTCAGAATATGTTTAAAATGTGTAAAAAGCACAGGTCTGAAGGGCTTTCCATTTGCTGCAGCTGCTATTTCAGTAGCAGCTTGTTTAAATACAGGATGTGGAAGCAGAAAAACAAGACCAGGGAAACACCAGGATAGAAAGAATTTTTTGAATGAGAAAAATCCTACTAGTCAAGCCTGCTCAGGTCATTCTGTCAACAAGCAGTCCTATAGCTCAAACAGGCTAGGCTCGACTACAGCACGCCGTCACTTCCCAGGGCTACCGCTGAAGTCACGTCTACTCACACCACCAGCGATGGGTACTCACGAGCTCATTAGGCCCAGCTCGTCTTGTAAGGCCAACAGAAGGTCTGAAAAGCTCCTAGTGGCAGAGGGTGATGTGGAACAAGAGGATACAGGTTTTGAAAGTGCACTGTGTCCTGAAATCCCAGCTGTAGCTCCTCCTTGTCTTCGCGATGAGATACACGGATTGCGGTGCTTCAAAATGTGCAACACACTTTGTACGTTTGCACTGACAGAATGGCTGGAGCTGACAGACTTAAAGAAGAATTATCAGTGGCTTACAGAATCATGAACAACTACACAGCCTTACTCAAACTGTAGATGTCACTTTAGTGACAGTGGTTTTCACCTACCTTCCCAGCCACAAAAGGTAGTTCACCAGCCTTTACATGTAATTGTGAAAGCTGCATTTTCTTCATTGTAAGACTTCTCTGCCATAAGAGCCATAAGAAAATATAAGACAAGAAATTCCAATCTGCTGACTCAAGAGTACAATCTTAAACTTTTTTTAGTAAGTAAAATTCAAGTAAATACACAGTGAAATGCATCACCTCAGTTTTCCTCTGGTTTATATTTTCCCTCCTGTATGTGTAACAAGTAAGACTTTCCAATAGCTGACACAAGTAAGTTTTATTCCACATGCATGTAGGAGATTGTTTAACAATTAGGCTAACATTAAAGGAATTGAACTTTGTTTACTTAAGTTTTCAAAACCACAATTGAAAAATTTTGACTGATCTGTAACATGTGTTGCAAAATAAATTCTCTTGATTTCAGTAATCCCCCCAAAACACACCATCTTAAGATGCTGAGCTAAAACTGCTTTGGAAACTAATTTTGCCAGATAAACTGAAAAGCAGCTAAGACAGGGCATGGGGGATGGCAGCAAGACTTTAACAGAGGTAATTGTCAAGATGGTAAGGGAAGGTTTTCCAGTGATGTCCTACCAGCCCCAGCACCATTTTAATTAATGAAGGAAAGAAAAAAAAGGGGAAAACCCGAGTTATTTAATGCTACTTGGCACTTTAGAAGTGGAATAAAGAGCAGTGGATGAATCAAGTGCCTGTTACATCACCATTTTTCACAAATTCCAGTCTCTGTGCGAGTCAGATGCTATCAGCAACAGTATGCTAATAAAAATTTCCACGTTACCTTCCTAGGTTTTTTGTTCTTCCCATTTTCCTTTTCAAGGCCATGTTGAGCTATTACTGAAGACATCAAAATTCTGTTTATATCAAATCCTGTTTGAAGCTGTGGCAATAAGAAAAAAAGAAAACAGCCATTTAATGTAATATTAGAAGTATGAAATAGCAAGGTTTAATTAATACTCTCTTTCATGCGTGGATAAGAACCAATTAAGGGCACTATTAATTGTCCTGCTTGGAAGACATAAGCTACTCTTAAAAACTGAACAGATTACTAGGAAGACAGGGTATCAGGCAGATCTTGCAGCTCTGTCTTAGTATTCCTCATTTTCACATTCAGCTGCAGCAGCAGCCGTATTTTTCCACTGTGACAACCAGCAACTGAGATAAGCCAATCCTGCCACATGCTGAGGATTTGATAATGAAATCCAAATTATATGAACATTTGGCTCTTACAATCTGGGGACAGAGAGAACTAAGCCTGTCTCTGTTACATTGAGGTCAAACCTGCTGGACAATCCTCATATTGCTCAGTGGTTCAAAGTTGTTATCAAGGCCCATGATAAACAGGATGATAATCATTCCCAGTTAAACATAGGACAAGGACTTTGTTTTGGCATGTGTTACAGCTCCAGCTAAACAACGCTGGAGGTCCACCACTAAAGTGAGAATATTCTGGCTTTTCTGTCATCAAGAGGAAGTGAACCACACCACACCCTGTGCTTCCCAGCCCAGATCCAACAGACCTAAATCTATCCTGAAGTGTATTAAGATGGTACCAACACTACTTTAGGACTCCGTTTACTGCATCTAAGTCCTTTCTTGAGCAAATGTTTAGACTATCTGCTCTGGGAGAGTTATTCTTACCATGTTTCTCAGAAGATAAAATCTCTGTACTGGGCCTTTTGCTCTGCAGCAGCAAGCAGTCTAAGCAAGAAACCAAAAAACCTACAAGTTTTCAACTGTGTCATTCTGCTGGATTCTGGAGGTGGTCAGACACCTGGGCTACAAATCTGCATGTTATATAAAGCTTTCTGGATTGGTGAAAAACCCATCATCCTTAGATGAGGTATAAGAGCTGACAGCAGTTATGAACTAAATCAAGGATTCAGCTTTGCTTCTTACTCTTCAGCACTGCAGCCCCCACCCTACCCCAGTGGAATTCCTCCAAAATTGGTCTCTCTTTCAAGCTGGCTGCTACTTATGCACAAAGTGAGGTTTGGAATATGATTACCTTGCCCCTTTAACAAAAGGTTTCATCATTTTGCTGTCTTTGGCAAATACTCCTCTCTCAGATGGATGCTGGCCCAACAAACTGATTACGGCTTCACAGAATAATGAATTATACAAGCTCTCATTTGATGAACAACGTATCACTGATTAAGGTTTTTCCAAGTACAGCCCTATGTATTAGATTTCTACAGATCTTAACAAAAGGAGGAAAACAAACATAATGACCAACCTCACTTGGGATATACAGTTTCATATGTGACCACTTTGCAGTTACTGAAAATTAAGTTAACCTGATTCAGTCACAGATTTTCTAGAAGTTAATTTTCTACCTGGGTCACTTAGAGCAGTGTTGAGGCTGATGAACTGTATCAGTAAGACAAACCCAAGCAGAATCTTTCTTCATTAAGATATAAAACACACCTGGCAAGCTTTCTAATATTATAACTGATCTAGGTAGTACTTCAGGAGCTCTGCCTGGGTAATAAACATGAGGAGTTAAAATGTAATAAAACAAGAAGGGCACTTTGAACAGGGAGAATAGCTTTCTTAAACACTAAAAAATAAGATAAAACAAAATATTTTCAGTCTACCTCAGCAGTTTTATCTTGTATTAGCTTATGCTGATGCTCTTCTTTACACAGCTTTTCTTCTAAGTGTTTGATCTTGTCCTGAATTTGAAGGCAAGAATGATTAGTCCCACTTCAATTTGTCATGCTGAATCAGAAGTCTGGAGGACCTCACAATTGTAATGAGGGGATAAAACTGGACTGTAGGAATTTTTAAAGCCCAAACTGAAAAAAAGACTCATGCACACAAAGCTAATGTGGCATTCAGTCAGCTATGCTTTAACAGGGGTAACTTTTGCAAAACTTAGTACTATGAATAGTACACCATAAAATGATACCAAATGACTTTCAGACTGTCACTCCATGCATGCTTACTTCAGCAATTCTCTGAGTAGCAGTAAGTTTAAGGCACTCTTTTTCTAGCATTTCAAGCTTTTCAAGTTTTGCATGCAGTTCCAGCCGGTTCTGATCTTCCTCTTTCTGAAGCTGAGCCTGGAAAAAATAAGCAAGAATGGAGTTGGCAACTGACTGAAAAATTGTTTCAGACAGCAAAGAAACCCCACCAAACCAGCCCACACCAGAGTAAAGGTGTTTAATTAGTTTAAATTCCATATTTTTTAAATTGCAAAGTGATGAAAAATACCAGGCAGACAAAGACAACTTAAGCTTCCAGCAGCTTTTTTGTCTACCAAGTGTGCAAGTATTATAGCATGGTTTTACTCATTAGGAGTTCCACCCAGGGGGCTTTTCATACAATTCATTGAATGGTTGTCATCAGCCATACACTAAATTGCTTCTGTTTGCTAGCAGCCTCAGCCGAGCTGAGGAAAAACAATGACCACAAAAACTTCAGATCCTGCACATTTCTATACTTTTGAACTATGTCACTACTTGGTTATTATGCTAAAAGGCTTCACCTGTTGTTCTAAAATCATTTTCTTTTCCAGTTCTGCACTGGAAACCATCTTTCTCATGTAATCCAGCTGTTTCTCCAGCAGGGAGCAGCGGGATTGTGCTGCATTTAACTGCACACTTGAATCTACAGAGAGAAACAAGACATTCAGTACAGCAAAAGGAGCTACACATTTAGCCAGACTGTCATTTCATTGAGGAATTCTCTGTTTTCAAAACAGCCAAGAACAGTTTTGTTAGTCTGAACAAGTTGTGTGGTTAAAATGTATTTTATATATAAGACATGAGAATCAAAATGTTTTTTCAAAGCTAGTCCCTAATTTTAATTCCAAAGACATGAGCACTGCAGTTTACTTTGATTTGTATCAGCAGATACCTAACCAGAATCTGAGAGAGGAGAATCTTCTCCTATCTTTCCTCAAGTTAGCAGTGTTATGTAAGCAGCTGCTTGCTTAGTGTAGGAGTTAAACATATCACCTGAAACATGCTTAGTCTTTAAAATTGCTTTATGGCTTATGCAATACTCAGTTGATGTATGTAAAAAATATCTCAACTTGATCCACAATTATCAAGTTCCTGTCCCTCCTCAGTTCTGAAGCAAAAAACAAAAGGGGGCTGCACTAATTAGCAGTTTTTCAAAACAAAACACTCCCTGGATTATATAGTCTTAGTGTTGCTGTGGCTACACATTATCACTCAAAAGAAATACCTTTCCTCTGTTGCATCAGCTCTTGATGAGCTGCATCCTTCTCGTAGAATTCGTGCTCTAAGACCTTCTTGTACTGAGCAGCTGCTCTGGAGAGGCTGCACAGTTTATCTTCAGCCTGTGACTTCTCCAGCTCTAGACGGCGGATTTTTTCCTGCAGAGCTTTCAGGGCTGCCACTACAGCTAGCAAACAACACAACAGCTACACCTTAAGTAACAGGTCCTATTTTGATGATGATTATCATTATTAGAAAACACTTCACATTACAATATGCTACCTAAATTTTCTTCCTAGGATCACTCCCAAAATTACTTCTATCCCTCAGCTGTACACTAACATATGCAGAACATATATGGGAGAAAATGGATGTGTTTCCTGCATAACTGAGGTATGAAGCTCTGGCCCCATGAGCGAAACTATTTTCACTCCAAATGGCAGCAAGCACAAAGAAATAATGGCAAATAGAACATAATAAACCCTGGGGCTTCTCTTTAAACAGAAGCAGAAAACACAGGTATCCAAGTGAGGTCACAAGTTTTGGTGTAAGGCAATTGGTCTGGACAGATCAAGAAGAGAAAACATGCTCAGACCGGGGCGGGG
>VZSE01006462.1:6632815-6656412 GCA_013398275.1 Promerops cafer | reverse complement strand
AGGGGGGCAGGGGGGGAGAAATTAGATAGAAAGGACAATTTAGCAAAGGATCCATTGTTAAATACTTTATTGCTTCAAAAGGTAATGTTTCAACATCTAGTATCTTGTATTGGATGATACCTTAAACCATAGAAGCAAGTCTGGCAGATTTCACTTTCAGCCTCAAATCACTATGTGTCAAATGATACCAAAAATAAAAGCTGCAATTTCATCTACAAGAAAAAGTCTGCTAGCTCTCCATAAAGCATACACACCTGTGGAAGCTTAAGACATGTTTTGTAACAAGTCAAGCCTATTTTCTGACATTTTATAATTGACAGATTCTCTATTCCAAACTCTTTCATCAAAGGAATACCATCAGATATTGCTACCTCCTTAACAACTTTCACCATCTTATCACAGATCCATTAAAACAAACAAACAAACAAAAAAACCCCAAACCAAACAAAACCACAAAACAGCAAAAACCAAACAAACATCAAACAAAAACTCAAACAAAAAGTAAATACCAGAAAGCAGAAGGATGAAGTGGGACCACCTTTTCCATCTTTCTATTGGTATGCCAAACATTTCCTTAACCACATAGCTACATAGCACTAAAATGATCACTGTAATCCAAAAAGCCCAAACTCTGTATGAAATAAGATTGCTACAGAACTCACAGATTTTTCAGGTGAAGAACAATGATCACATGCACACTCATAGGCTATGTCTGTGCAAGATAGCAAAGCTGTCCATGATAGTAAGTCCAGGTATGGGTATCCTTAAGATTCCCCAGGCTCTACAGTTAAGTTAAGCCACTGAGCATTTGCCTTGTGAGCTCCAGAGAGTAGTCACCCATTAAGGCATATGACAACCATATTTCATAGGGACTAACTTTCATGCTGCTGACTTTCCTAGGAGTCTGAATTGTTCAGAAGTTCTCCCAAGGAAACATACCATGCAAAAAAAAAAAACCAACCAAACCAACCCGTAGAAGAGATTTTAAGCTGTAAAGAGTCAAATAGCACTATGCCAAGCCAATTTCAGGTCAGTGTACCATACTAATGGTCTTTTTTTTTACTGTATTTGAAGTCATGAACTACTTCTACTGAGTTTGAAGCATTCTCCTTTGCTTCCAAAGGAAGTCTGACGATTTTAAGTTAAACAAATTTCAAAGCCAAAGTTTACAAGGATGTTAGAAGACTTGCAGAGGTTTCCATTCTAGACGTATGACTTCAGGGGGACTACTCCCTCAGGACACATATACATCCTGTCTCAATGTCAGACTGATAACTGCAGCAAGTCATTGAACTCAGTCAAATAGGATGGGGAGTTTGCTCAAGGGATTTCACATGGAACAATTAAAAAGACCATTTTAAGGACACATTTTGGCTATACCTTGGTTATTTGGGAGAGAAGGCCTATCACCAGCAGCAGCTGCCAACTTCTTTGATTCTATACAAACAAAGGCTGCAGGAAGCATCCAATCTGGTGGCTGAAGAAAGCTTCCTATGAAACTGTTCTTTGATTCAGAATCCATAGCCTGTAGAAAGAGAGCCATTTTATGACATTATTTCTTTAAAAGACTCTTTTTCAAAAGTATGTCAGTGGGCTGTCCCTGGCTCTGTTTATATCAAACCAGATCATGTACACCAAAATAATAATAATAGTAGCAATAATAATAACAACAACAACATCAATACCCACACCCCACCAGAAGAATCCTGTATTTTAATGCAATTCCAAAACAATGTCTTTCATAACACTAAACATAGCTTCCTTTGACTGATCAAAATTTTCCAAGATTTTCCTAGGTGCTTTCTAATAACTTATGCTGATTTTTGTCCTTTTAAAACCCAAGTATCAAGAGCATTTTCTACTAACTGTTTTACAGACTTCAATGTCTTGACTCTAAGTGCTCCCTGCAGAGCAAGCATTCCAGGTTTTACAGCCTGTTTCCATTTGCAGCCTCCTTAGTGCTCCTCTCCCCATCTTTTTGGATGTAAAACCAAATTACATATGGTAAATAATGTACCATTATTACACAATAAAGACACAGTTCTCCACATTTAGCGTTGAGATAACAGGAGGATATTTAATATGCAAGATCCCCAGTATTATCTGCATTATCAGGCACATGTATTAAGTCCTGTTTCTTCACTCCCTTTCTGTTCCACCCTTTCACATTCTTTGTTTTATGAGAAGCACATTTGAAGACAGTTCACACCCTGTCAAATAGCAATTTTTCTTGATACTCAAGACATGGACAGTGAAATGTGCAGAAAGTGCTTTAGGCTAATACAACCTCTAGGAAGTTAAAGCAAGTTTGAAAGCATCCTGCAGTTACCTATCAAAGTAGTATCAAGCATTTCACTTGATACAGTGTAAGAAGAGAAGAGTCTATACACCTTCAGCTAATAGAAAAACAGCTTATTTGAAGGTTCAGTGATATAACAATTACGATTGTTGTATCACTTGTGTTTAAAATACAAGGCATGCAACTGGAACAGTCTTCCCACTTGGGTAAGGCTATTTACAGATGTTAGTCCCCAAGAAAATCACCCAAAGGAGGTATCTAGTAACATGAGGAAGAAACAGACCAAGTCTAGAGCATGCTGATGAAGCACACCCCAGGACAAACCATTCATACTGGGTGGCAAACAAGGGAAAAAGGTTTGAATAACAAAAAAAATTTCTAGGAGCACTTACAGCTCTTACAGCCTATTCCAAAGGCTGTATAAAGAAACAAAAAAAATCATCTTCCAGCCACACTGCCTCTTCAAGGCAAGCAGAAATCCTTCTTTCTTCCTCCAAACTATCATCACAGAGACGTCAACATGAGCATCTCTTCACCAGGGCTTGCTTGACTTGGGGCCTCCCAAACATCACCACGTTTGTGTGCTAACAGCCCCGAGGTCACACCATTCAGAGCAGCCCCCCTGGCCCCAAAGAGGGAGTCTATCCAAGCTACCCTCATGCCACAGGTCTTTTCCAAAGACTCCTCCATGGGGCCCCGCTGCCCCCATCCTACTCAAGGCCAGGCCACAAGCTCTTGGCACTGGGTTGGCAGCAGCAGACAGCCAGGCACCCCACCATCACTTGGAAGAGGTCCCATCTGGTGACCCCACCACATAAAAGCTGTTTACGGGCCTCCCTACCTCTGTCCTGAAGGACTGGGAAAGACCACCCAGGGACACCTGACTTTAACAGCTGGCCAGGTCTATCAACCACGTCCAACAGCACAGGGGGCAATGGCAGTGAAAGGCACAAAGCAGGGAGCAGCAGAAACCTCAAAACATGGATGAGAAGGTCCTGTGGCCACAGAGGTGGTCAGGGTCAAGACAAGAGAGGAGATGATCCTGGCATGACACAGTGCATCAGCATGGAGTTCCAGAAAATAGGAGATAAGCAAAACTTTAAAATTTTCCTGCTGCTATTCAATCCCTTCACATTGGTGATGAAAAAGACTAGCAAAAAAAAGGTCCATAAAAATGAGCATATGCACAGGCAAGAATTTTCCTACTGCTGCTGTGAATAAAAGGCAACTTTGCAAACAGCAGAGGAAGAAGGTGGTTTTTGCTCACACCATCCAACCTTCTGGCAGTCAGCATAAGTGGAGACTCGCTTTTCCAACATCCTCCAGTGGAACACGGCTCCCCTGCATGCCTGCACAGCTACACATCAATTACTTTCCTTATTACATTCACATAAACAAGTTTTGCTGTTTCCAAGGAGATGGGTCTGTGGACAGTTGTAAGGAGGGCAGTGATCCGAAGCAATAACGAATAAAGGAGGGAATAAAACAGCAGAAAATTTCAGAGTTTGTGGACGAGCTCAGTAATACAAAGGTGGGGGGGCATGGGGGACACCTATTTGGCAGAAGGGGAAATAAAATCCCTTTAGTTCTGCAAGTGAAACCAAAGGGAAGTGAAAGAGAAGAGGCCAGCTCACCTGCCTGGTGGTGGTGATCCAGCTAATCTCGTGTGGGCTTCAGCACAAAACCCCACAACTTTGCCAGCACAGCAGGGGATAATAAACACCCTCCAGCTGCAGGGGGGAGCTCCCCAAGCTGCTCCTAAGAGCACAGGCTCAGCAAAGAGTGTGAAAGAAAACACCACAGGACCGAGACACCTGTGTTTGCAGAAACTCTGCTGCAGACACAGTTACGGACGCTTTGCTTTACCACAGCTTCCTCAGATACAGAGGCTGTGTGGAGCAGCTGAGGGCACGGTTGCTATAGTGCTTTGAGGCTGTGTCAGCAAAATTACTCTGGTAGAGGTGCTCTGGTGTAGACAAGTCCTAATGTCTCAGCAGGTAAATAGAGTTTATAGCAACCAAACTGCACAGGAGTGCAGTCTATAACACTGCAGACCTCAGGCAAGGAGATGCGTGCCGGGAAAAGGACCAGGTCACTCTACACCAGCAAGACATCACTAAACATCCTGGCCACTTCCAGCCCACTGCAACAAGAAAAATATCAGGAAATAATTAAGTAGTTTGACCTATGCTTGAACGTCAACTGTCCTACCACCAGCTTCCCCCCCCACCCCAAGTATTTAAGCTTCTATAAAACCATCACAACCAGGTTTGCTTTTTAAAAAGTCTTATACAGCAAGCTTAAACCACTCTTATTCCACGGTGTCGCTGTCATGGACACCTGGTACACAGCCTGAGAGAGGTGCTTTAAAGCAGATACTGCTTCCCAAATAGCAATGTTTGTACTAATGTAACTCCACAAGGCTTAGGGGGATTTAGCACTTGAACAACACTCACTAAAGCAGCCAGAATATCGTTGTTTAGACAAGCCCTTGGTTGAGGAAAGCAGTGCACTCCTTTGAGTTTGGGCAAGAGCCAAGGGAGAAGTATGCATATTAAAGAGAGGCTGACAAAATACCCCAGTTACATGCAGAGGGGAGGGGAAGAAGGAAGAAATGCCTCACTCCCTACCCCAGCAGCCTACCCTGCTGTGGTGAGCAGGGTGAAGCTCTTGTGTTGTGCAGGTCATATCTGAAGTCAACACTGGCCCTCTGGGTTTTTTAAGGGGAAATGGCACAGCCCGCATTGGTGGATGAGTAGTGATGCTCAGATACCAAGTATCTGGTTTTACCCAGATCTTATTTTACCCAGAAAAATACAAAGTAACTGGTTCCAACACTGGCTGCATCAAGCACAGAGTAACTTAGTTGCGCCCTTGGGCTTACCATGGGTCCCTTCCAACTCAGAATATTCTGTGATTAAACATCAGCCTGGGCAAGCCAGTTATGTTTTTCTCCAGGTCTGAGCTAGGAGGCTCAAGGAGTTCTGTGCCACACATTTGCAACCCTGTGCATGGTGCATGATGCATGATGCCAGGCGTAGCACATTAGCTCTGTGACAGCACTGCATTCCTGCAAATACTCTGCCCACCTCTTGCCTTGCTGCAGCTGGAGCGCTCAGCCCTGGGGTGTGAGCATGAGAAGAGCTGGTCCCTTCAGTGGGACCACTTCTGCCTCTTGGCTCACCATCACATGCAGGCTGAGAGTGAGCTTGCACAAAGTACAAGGGATTGTCCTTGCTGGGGAGCAATCCCACCATCAGGTCCATCCCTGTATGTGTGACATTCATGCCTTAGAGGAGAGCAAGCAAACTGGAGTTTGGTAACTTAAGACAGAGAATTTCCCATTTCATCACAGTCATCTAACACCATTTACCTTTATACCATTTCTATTTATTTTTGCTGAATATGGCCTGCAGTAAATGCCAGAGTACTGGATTGGGTTGCTGTAAAGATCAATTGATATTTAAGTTACTGCTGTCTGGCCCAAGCAAGTATACTAACAGTGGAGAATTACTGAACACAACTGAAATCCCAAGTGTTACAGAAAGACCACTTATGACTTCTTCATCATCCTCCTCCCCTCCTCTGTTTTTCTCCCCTCCAATGCAAGCCACTTCATTACAAAGTTTCAAAAAGATGTCTCCTGAAGTGAATAGTCCAGAAACATTTTGCCACACATAAAATTATGCCCCATTCTGTAAAGCAGCATATGGAAAAGCTTTTTCTACATGTAAACAATAGCAGACTCAGGGAATAATGCTGGCTTAACAGTATCCCAAAAGACACACTAAATGGATAACGTGATAATGTAAGGGATACTTCCACTAAATTCTCTGATGTTTGCTATCTCACAGGGACAGTGATTCATTCAAATCACTGTGAGGGCAACCTTTTAGAACAAAAGAAAGAGATGCTGTCAGAACACCTTCAAAAAGGAAAAAGAAAAAGCAGATCAAAGCATTTTTCAGAAAGAAATACAAAGATATCTATCTTCTGGCCTGACCTACTGGGCATGCACAATTTATAGTGGTTTTTTTGATAACTGAAAACAAAGTCTTAGATGAACCAAAGACTGATTCAGTGTTTATCTAACATAAGAGAAGTTCTAAAGAACTTCCCCAACACAGGCTATACCGAGAAGCTCCCAAAATTGTGGCTGCTGCCTTGTCTACTAGAGCCAAGCCTTGCTGGCTAATGGTTATGTGAGAAGCCATTTTTGTGACACAATCCAAAGTGGTGTATTATTTCCCCTTTCACTTTCCTTTGAGAACTTTGAGAAAAGCTTGGTCAGCTGAACTAGCTATGCTGCAACACTCAGCCTTATTCCCAGCAGACAAAGAACAGCCCTTCCACAGAGAAAAAAAAAGAAATAAATAATGTTGTGGGCAAACTGCACTGTTGTTTTGGGAACACCCAGTCTCTAGCATCCTGACACAACCCCTTTAATCAGCCTGAAACACATGACAATGCTCAGGACATATCTAAGCAGCTGATACTACCATGTCTCTTTCAATGTAAGTGGTGGCGAAATGGTGGCATCTGCAAAACTAATAGGAAGTGAAACCTCACTGAATCAATAAAGCATTTCAGCATGTTTTTTAAGTTTTGTCAAGTTCCACTTTAAATAAATTCAGAGCAAATGGCAAAAATTTATTAGAGAAATTAAGGAACCTGAGGATGTTTTGAAAAACTGACACAGCCAAACCCATGGGAGGCAGATTGTTGTACAAACTGAGAGATACACACTGGCAGTCTCAGAACTGGATACATAAAGGTTAAATTTCCAGTCTCTTCTTTGATACTACTGTAGCAAAGCCCATCCCTTTCTGAGTATCAAGTCTTATGCAGAACTTTCACACAATTGTTGTTTTTCAGTCTTGGGAGAAAACAAAAAGAAATCGCATTCTCTGTTTTCTCATGACACCATATGTACTGTCAAGTAGGATAAAACCTGGCATTTTAATAAAAAAAAACCCCAAACCACAAACAACCCAACAAATGCCCAAAACTCCTAAGACTTTTCACTGTCAGCATTTCACTTCTAAGCATTCACACTGCTATTTCTCTAGTTCCTGTTTGCTAGAGAGAAAAGAGAGAACAAAAAAACCCAAAAAACAAACAAACAAACAAAAAACCCCCCAAAAAAGAGGAAGAAAGAAAATGGAATGAGTTACACGAGTATTTTGTGAACAAGGCAAAGAAACAACCTGGTGGAGAAAAAACCTGTGATTTTTTAACAATTTTTTGGGGAATAGATTTTAACCTGGCAGTGTATCAAGCATGCAAACTTGGGTCAAAATGTTATTAGAGTTTTGCTGTTTTCTTCAATGAGTACAGCAGACCAAATTCCTCATCCAATTGGGCCTTCATCCAAAAGCACATGATACACTCACAATCAACCCTTGGTGGGGAAATCGAGCTGGTGTAAATTGCTTTAACCTCTACATGCAGATGATAACTGAACTTAGCATTTAGAGGAGGAAGACTGCAAATTCCTGTCTAGTAATAATGGCTATCTTAGCATGAAAACATTTAACCTGTGATACAGCGCTATCAAAGTAATTACATTTATATATCTTTAATCAGTCCAAAGTAATTAAACATAATCTTTTTGAAATAAGCACCAAACAAAACCCAAATACTATAAATGGTCACTAATATACTTCCTCACTTCACCCACAGTTCTGTTCCTCTTCTTTCATGTACCTTCTGTTACATTTGGGGTTTGTCCCTCATCTCCTCTCTCTTTATTGTATTTACATGATCCTATAGATATGTGCCTTGCCTTTTGCCATTTGGTTATTCTTTTTATCCTACTTCCTCTTTTAGCAAAAAAAGCTAGGATTTTTTCGAAGTAAAAATACCCACTTCTCCCCCAAGATTAACTATCAAGTTTCTTCCTTTTATACTTAAAATCCAGTTCCAATAGATGCTGCTTCCCCTTAGTATACTGACTGATGTGGAAATTGAAGGTGTTCTCCTCAGTACTCTACATGTAGAATGCAAAAGGCTACTTTTTTCTGTCCACTGTTATTTCCTGCAGATGCCATCACACTGTCTTCCATATGTACTTTCTTTAGTTTAGTGTGTCCTGATAGATTGGAAGGCAAGAAGAAATTACTGGCTTTGGCTATAGGACCTTGGGGGGAAAAAAAAAAAAAAAAAAAAAGGTTTGCTGTTGTGTAAAGTGAAGGTTTTCAAGGGTAACTGACTCCAGTATAAAAGACTGTATCTGTGTACAGGCAGAATAATTAAATATTAGAAAGGCAAATGCAGAAAGGAAAAGGCATATTAGGGTAGGGCAGGGCAAATATAAGGGTGGGTTGAAATGACAATCATAGTGAAGAAATGTAAGAAGATAGGGGATGATTATTGCAGGTGTTGACTCATTCACAGTAAACACTTCTACTGCATGATAATTTTCACCTTTTATGTCTCAAATATTTAATGGTATCAGTGAAAGATGGTTTTGAACGTTGCAACTTGCCCTCTAGGCAGATGAAACACACAGATTGTGTCCCCACTGTTGCCTTGGAATTTAAAGTAAACTTCTGTTTTTACCAATACTTTCTCAGGGAAAGTGTCAGTCTCTTCATCCACTATCCTTTAACCTATCCTTAAGATGGAGTAGGAGGTAGATTTTAGACAGATAACCACAAAAGCATCACATGGATGAGCAGAGAAACACAAAGAGGGTAATTATTCATAGGATTTGTCTCTTTTTACCAACTACCACGCCTACATTTTTTTTCATATATTCCTGTGCTACCGATAGCTAGGCACCTGGCAAGAAACAAAAACTCCATTCTGCATTTGTACATCAGGCAGCCTAAGAAACAGAATGAGAAAAAAAAAAAGCAAGGAAAAGGAAAAGATAAGTTTCAGTCCAGGCAAGAAATCATTCCCAAAATCATATTTTGTCTGAAATAGTTGCCTTTTAATATGCAGAAAAAATGAAAGCAGATCTGAGTTAGAGCAACTCCTTGTTCTTATTTCGGAGACCTATTTTATTGAAGAATGATTTTTAAAAATACCACCTGTTTACATGACTCAGAATAATCATAGCAATTCTAACATCCACTTTGCACATCCTGAACAGGCACAATACTCTACATATTAATGCCAAATAGTTTGTATATCATATGGTATAATGAGTATTCAAAAAAGTAGAAATGGTTTTATCACTACTTCTGTCCCAAGCTGCCTGGGGAAACTTAAAACAGTCAAAGGTATTACTTGTTTCATATAATCTGTATATTTAAACTTGCATGGCTTTGGAGATACAGAAAAAGCAAATCTGAGTAAGACGCTACAAAATCCTGTGCAATGTTGCAGGCAGAAAACAAACTTCAATTGATTATACAGTTTTTAATAGGCATTTCTTCCCTATTAACTCCATGCAGTTTCTGAATGCAAGGGAATTTAGTAGATCTCTAGGTTCTTGACTTCAATTCTTGCCGTTCTGTGTGACCTTAATAAATCAGAGGGTTGGGACTGATGAGGGGCTGATGTTTCAGGATACATGAGCCTTTCAGCCTCGGGGCTGAGCGTATTTATGACAGGCTTACATTCCCTGCATGAAAAAGAAGTGCAGGTACAGATCCAAAACAAGCAGCACACTCAGTGAGGCGCTAACAAGAGCTTCGGCTCGAGGTAAGGAAACTATGAACACAGATGTGGGTGAAGTCCCATCCTGGTGCTTGGCACCTTTATCTTCTTTGGACTCAGAATTTGGAGTCCTCTTCTGGCAGTGAGTGCCAAAATCTGTTCTTTAAAACAATGAATAAAGAGTCCCTGTAGCTCTTCTGGTCTGTGACTTCAGTTCATGTGGCTGCTGGTCACAGCATTTTTCTTTGTGTTATTGCTGGAAAACACCAAGGTCGGTGTTAACAGCCTGCCAAAGGTGCTTAAAGGGCCTTTTGGGTTGTCAGCAGATATAAAATTCCCAATAAGCAATATTCCTTTTCTTTTAAAGTGCAGCTGGAGGAAACAGTGTCCACCTTCTCTGTGCTGCTACCCAGTGGTCAGAGCATTGGCCAGGAAGTGGGAGTTCCTGGGGAGCATTCATGCCTCATCCCTGACCACCATGCTAGACTGGGAGGAGGAAGAGCAGGAAGGAAACAGGGAGTCACCACCTTTTCGTTTGAAGTTATGACCCTGTTCCAAAAAGCATGTAAGTCTCAAACAAGGACAAGGCAGCTGAGGCAAAAGACAGAGTGAAACAAGGAGGTGTCTCTCTCATCTAGTTCAGTCATCAAAACAGGGTCCTGTTTAGCATTTCTGTAGTAAATAGTTTCTGGATAAAAAACAGCACTGGCTTGGGAAAAGTTATCAGAAACCAGGAATAAGTGCCTACAGATCCCTGCGTCTCCTTCCTTCTAGGTCACACTAGTGCCACGCATTTGCCATCCCTTCCAATAGGGCACAAATTCAACAACTGGGGTGATGAATGCTTCCCTTCCAATTTGCAATCCTCCTGAGCAACTGGGACTCTCTCCCGGAAGTTAGGAAGTGTTGATGTAAACGCCTTTGAGCTAAAAGGCAATTCTTTAATCCCTGGGTTACTGTACTGAAGGTGAGCACTCTACCAAATTCTGCCAGGCACCGAAGCCATCTGTGGCTACAACAGAAGACCCTGACTTGTTGGGCTTGGAGAGGTTCCACTCAGCAGGACCTCTCTTAGAGCTGCTCCACCTACTTCCTAGATCACAAATGGGAACAAAGGGGAGACAGGTTCCAAGGTGCCCAGTTTGGGGCAATTCCGAACACTTCTATCCAGACACAGATTAACAAGAGTTCAGATGGCTGCTCAGAGGAGATTTTCAGAATTGCATTTTTAGTTTACTCATACTGTTTTCCTAGTCCTCACTGTTTCAGGTTACATTTATACAATGGAGTGTAGTCAGAGACTTGTCAAAGTCCAGCAGGACTTTAAGTGGCCTGTAGCTCTGGCCTAGTTCTAGCTCATAGCCCAGCTCTTCTCAAAGCAACCCACTCTCCAGCATAAACTATTCCACAGACTTTCTGCATGGAAGATTTGGTCTCCTAAGAAGAAGCTGGTTTACCCATCCCTGCTGTATTTGGGAGCTCTAAGGAGGCAGGGTGGCAGGGTTTGGTGCAAATGTACACCTGCAACATGTAATAGGGCAGAACACATTAGATGTACAAACACAGGCTCAGAAGCAAAAAAAGGCCACATAGTCTCCCAAACAGAATGGTTTGGATTTGACACGAAGCTTGAGCCTGGGTTCAAAGGCAGTAGAGGAGTAGCCTCTAGCTTTTTGGTGTCTCTTCGCAAAACAGGAGTCACAGAACTTTGTTTTCTCAGAGGGGAGCTGTGAAGAAAAATGCATTTTACTCTGGAGTGCCATTTATTGTGACAACATGCCAAAACACAGATCTAAAAAGGGAGGGTGAACATTTTGAAGTCATCCCATCCTAGGTATTTAGCAATTGGAATGAAGTGAGCCTTAACAAAACCAGGTGTAAAGGAAAAAAATTGAAGGAATGTAATTTAAAGAGCAGTTCCTTCTAGACTGCACAAGTTTTACTGTGTTATTATGAGTTCTTCAGTATTTGACTAAATGCATTCTGGAGTAAAATGCTCTTTTGTGGCATGCAGAAACTGGAATGAACTTTTAAAAGTAAATATAATATTTTAGATCTTATATCTTAGAATGAGTACAATTACTAGATATTTTATTTTCAAAAATAATTCTGCTGTTGGATGTCATCTGCATATGGCTATAGTAGTTAAAAAAAAAAAGGAAGTTGATAAATCATGAAGGAAGGAAATACTGAGGATTAAAACAGCCACAAATTTGTTTTTCTTCAGCTTATCATTTTGAAAACTCAACTGCTGTAATTCTGGATGAGTTGCCAGATTGTTTCCTTCATAATTCTGCCTCTCTCTTATCCATTCTTTAGGGATCAAAAACAAGCATATTAACTTCAGTCAGTGAACACACAAATCAAACAAACACATTCCCCTAACTTTGGGCTCTGATTAATTTCACTGGTAGCCTTTGACCTTGATTTCCACAATGTCTTGCAGTGCATAAAGAAGCCTGACCTGGTATCAGAAAACTGCAGAGATTTGGTTTGGAAAAAAAATAAAGCCATCCTCATGGCTATTCCCTAAGTACTACATTAAAATCTATAAAACAAAGGGCTGAAATCTGAAGTTTAGGCCTTGGAGCCAGTTTCACAATCTGTTTCCTGTAGCCAGAGTTCATTTGGAGCCAGTGGAAAAAACAGCTTCTAAAAGATAAAAGGCAGTGCTGTGACTTTCAATCAATCTTGGCATTCAGTGTGCGAATATAGCTGTACCAAAGTCTAAAACACCAGACTCCAGTTCTGATTCTGGTTCACTCTACTGATCTTGGTTGTATGTAGTCATTGTCAGAGACACCCAGCCACTCACATTGGGAAAAATAAGATCTAGCCATCTTCTGGAGATCAAAATTTAGACAGAAATAAAGCAAACAGATGTGACATGCCCATTCACAGGAAAATGGGAGACCATAACGAGTGACAACAGAATGGGATGGAAAGCTGAAGTGGTAGCTGATGTAAAAAACAGAACAAACAAACAAACAAAACCCTCCAACAACATAAAAGGCACTGGCAGAACTATTTTCTTTGAACCCATCAGTTATGGTGGGTGGAGGCCTCGAGTGCTTGGAGAAGTCAAGACTCATATTTATTACAGGTAGTGCTGATTTCAGCAGATGCATTGTTCACGAGGGTGCCAAAGGCCTGGAGGAAGCAGCTGCGTGAAGCAGTCCAGGCCTGTCCACCCTACTGAACAATGGCAATGCAGCCTCCTTGCAGAAAGGACTTTATGGGAAAAAAGAGACTGGTCTTCCTTCAAAGGTACAGGTAAATGCAAGTTTTAAAGGAACTGTTTCAGAAAACAAAGGGATGCCAGATGAAGAAATGAGATTCTTTAGAAATAAGAGAGCTGTCAATGGATGGTGTTGGTGAGCCAGTCCAGGCTCTGTTCCTGGACTCAGAAGTGGTTTCTGTGTCCTTCCTGTAGCATAAGAGTAGCTTGTTCTGCATTTACCTTCAGTTTTGACATCTGAATTTTAGAGTGGGAAATGTGTATGTGAGAAGCTAAAAATAATTATGCAAGACCCTGTGTAGGCCCAATGCCCTGTTTCTAATTTACTCCCAAGTATTCTTTTGCCTTTCTGTACACTCAAAAATTTAGTTTCACAATTGCTTCAATGTGACAGCTGCAAACAGTTCTGCCCTTCTTTTCTTCTCCTCTTCTCTGCCAAGAGGTGAACTGGATCAAGGAACTGACTTGGCTGAAAATTTAAATTTATCATAATCAGCACTTTTTTTTTTCTTTTTTTTTTCCTGCAGGAAAAGCAACAGAAACAGCAACACCAGCCTCTTTAGTGGCAGATTACACTTAATCATAGAACTGCTGAGCTTGGCAAGGACCTCTGGAGACCATCTGGTCCAACCCCCCCAAGCAGGACCACCTAGAGACAGCTACGCAGGCTGCCCCATGTCCAGGCAGCTTTTGAATATCCCCAAGGACAGCAAGTCCACAAACTCCCCGGGCAACCTGTGCCACCGCTTGGTCACCCTCACAGCAACATAATGTGCTTCCTGATGTTCAGAGGGAACCTCCCGTGTTTTAATTCGAGTCCCTTGTCTCTGGTACCGTCATTGGGCACTACCGAGAACACCCTGGCTCCATCCTCACTTCACCTTCCCTCTAGGCACATATAAATGTCCGGATACATACAGGGGTAAGATTCTCCCCCGAGCCTTCTCTTCTCCAGGTTCACCAGCCCCTGCAAACTGGGATTAAAAAAAATCCCCTGGGATTAATTAGGATAAAAACACCGCGGAACTGTTGCTCAGTGTGAATATTTCGGGGATTCCCTCCCCCCATCCCTCCTTTCCCCCAAGTGCCGACGGGACTGTATTTCGCTAGCACCGACAGTTGTTCCGTTCCCGCTGACGCGCTTACTCAGGATACAGCCCAGGCTCCGCCTCTGACACGCCTTCGCGGTCGCTCGAAACACGTGCGTGCTTCAATGCTTGCCGGTGCGAAGCTCTGAGGCAAACCTGCTACGGGGACTGCTTCATCCCCGGCTGCCGCCAGCCATCGGCGCTCCACCACCTGCTGCGATAGATCGCAAAATCGCCCCAAAATCTTATCAAACAGGATGACGGGAATGCCGTGCGCGCATCCCGCAGCGAACGCTCTCCCTTCCCCTTCCCCGGCAGGATCCTGGCCGTGCGCCGCGCTGCCTGCCGGGACACGTAGTCTTCCCCCGCGAGGGCCTCGGGGCCGCCCTTTCATTGGACTACATATCCCAGCAGTCCCTCCAGGAACAGCCTCTCCCCGCTGCGATTGGGCCCCCGGCTGCGAGCGCTGAAAGACGATTGGCTGATCGGCGTGTCTGTCATGCGGGCTCCCAGTGTTGGGCGGGGCTATTTCCCCCCAACCCCGAGTAAGGGGACTGCCGGGGGTCGGTGGCGGCCCCGGCGGGGAGGGCTGAGGGGCCGCCCCGGGAGAGGCAGGGCCGGGGCCGCCCATTCCCTCCATGCCCGGGGCAGGGAGGAGGAGGAGCCGCCGGCGCCGCGGGGTGGTGGCCGCCCCTCTCCCCACTGGGAAAGGCGAAGCCGCAGCGACGCCGTTCGCTCGGCAGCCCCGGCGCGGGAGGGGAGCGGCGGCTGTCGGGGGCACCGGCNCCGGGACGCCGCCGCCCGCGACGCCGCCCTGGACACCATCGGGCAAGCCGTGCTCCGCCGCGCAGAGAGCATCGCCTCCGGGGCGGCCGCCGACGGGTTGCCGGTGCCCGCCGCCCGCGACGGGCTGGGCGAGGCGCTGGCCCGGCTGCTCATGCTGTCCAAGAGGTGCCCCTTCCCCGACGTGAGGGAGAAGAGCGAGGCGATCCTCAGCGGGGTGCAGGTGAGCGCGGCAGACCACCCCTTCGGCTTTGGGACCGGGCCGGGGGCTCTCCCGACCCCGTCCCACGCAGGGCACCTTCGGGTTTCATCTGTGCGACGAGGTGGGCGTCTGAATCCACCCTGTCAGATTTATTCTGCCCTACCGCTACGTCTCTCTCTCCGAAGAAACATTTGGAAAAGCGTTATTGAAAGGCGAGGCGGGGGGGAATATCTTACTGCAGACACTCAAAAAACACCAGGATGCGTCCCTGTGTCACCTGCTCTAGGTGACCCTGCCTTGGCAGCGAGGTTGGGCTGGATGATCTCCAGAGGTCCCTTCCAGTCCTAACTCTTCTGTGGAAAAGCACGAAGTCTTTCAATGCATTCCAGCAGAGGAGATTTGGCAATGAATGGCTGGAAAGTTGGGGCATCCCCAAGGAAGCACTAAAATGACAACTTTAACACTCTAGTTTCAGTCTGTATGATCTCTGCTGTGGTATTACCCGGTTAGCTTTAACAGAAAAGGAGGAAGAATTTGGGTATTAATACTAGTTTTGCCAACTGAAAATATAAATGGGAAGTCTTGGAGCTTTTAAAAGCCATATGAGCTTGTTGTTAAGGCAGAGCCCGTCAGAATGCCCTTCTTGTTGTTTATTGGTGACTAGTTTCTCCACTGGCATCAATGGGATCCAAACTATTTTTTTTTCCGTAGCTCATAGGCAGCCTAGCCAATAGAGGATTACATTTACTGACCTAATGCTAACAAAAATAAATGTTACTTTGTACTCTTCCACTCTTACAGTCTAATTATAAGTACTTGCATTGCGATTGTCTTGCTCACCTCAGGTTTTTGCACAGGTCTTGGAATTCTTGTATCAACGAGTCCAACAGTACTGCTAAAGGTGCTACTTTTAGCTGCAGAGTAGGATAAGGAAATTCGGGTATTTCTTTTAATCACAAGTGAATACATAGAGCTGTGCTTGGAGATAGCTGCTTGATTCTCACTACTGTGCTTTTTCTCCCCGAACTTTAACGGGTTGAATATAGGGAAATCCAGGGAAACATAATAATAATATATGAAATTATTACAGATATACTAATTTATACATTATATACATAAATATCTCTAACATAAAAACATTATATGTTATTGTATATATAGAAACACATTCTGGGTTTGGGTTACTGGAGCTGAAAGAGTCTATGTTTATTTTGTCTAACTTCTCAGTAGTGTGCAGTGTGATAAATACAGTGTAACTTATTTTACCCAATTTAGGCTGTGTGTGGAGTTTTTCTCAAAGCTGATGGTTTCACATGGTCTAAGTGAAAAGCTTGACAGCTTTTCTTTAAAAATCAAAGCCAGTGAAACAAACAACCACCCCAAGCTTGAATATTGAGTTGAAAACTTAATCTGGCATCTTCTCTGTTAAAGATTCATACGAGAAGTGAGTCTGTTACCAGTGAGAATGATGAGTTACTGCAACAGACTGCTAAGTGAAGACTTGTTTTTGTCAAGTTCAAGGTATCAGAGTCTATTCAAAGGCCAAACAGATGGTGATCTCTCACCTAAATTTTGGGAGGAGGTCAGAATACAGGACTGGATTACTCCCTTCTAGGTTTTTATGTATTTGGAGCCTGTATTTTATGTATTTGGCCTGTTCAACTATTAGTGTGGCTTAGAAACTTTGTTACTAGGTGTTTTTTTTTTTTTAACTAGGCCAAAAAGTTCTGGCAGAAAATGTCCATCGTCATACAGCAAATGCAACTTCAAATGCCATGATCCTTGCTGGCTTGATTCATAAACATAGGTGTGAAAGGTTTAATAGCTGTGAAACCAATTGTATACACACAAGGTGCAGTAAAAGTTTACCAGGAAGTTAAGCAAAATAAAATCAAATATAACATTATTTTAATAACATTTTTAAAGGCTGCTTTTGTAAATTTTCCTTTTCAGGAGCATAGATCTAAGAGAGAAGTATTCTATATTTTATGAATTTAGAGCTGCAAATCTTACTTCTTGTGTCTGTATTCATTTATGAAAATTTTCATTGTAATCTTTGGATCTGCATTTGTCAGAGAAATAATCCAGTGCATGTATTCTGTTTTGGATGCTGAGGACTATTGTGAGGCATGAAATGGTTTTCTGTTGATTAATGATCAAGAATAATATTGTTCAGATCTGTGCAGTGAAGATGGCAGATAAAGCAAACTATTAAATTAAATATTATCACCCTATAGAATTTGCGGCTTTCAGCAGTGCTTCTAACGTAAAAATGTGAAATGCCATCCAGAACAGCATCAGCACTTGTATTACTTTATCTCGCTGTTTTGGGATCTGAAACAATACTGAAATCCATAGCAGTATGTACAATTATGGTGTCTAAAGTTATTAAATTACATAGAGCCCAGGGCAGGAGAGGCAACTTTGAGCCCAGAAGTTCTGTGAACTGGGGCTCCCCTCATTCTCTCTCCTGTGGAATGGTCCATCCCACACTAGAAGTCTGAGCCTGGACTTAGATATTTCTTTTTATCTCTCCCCACCCCAGCTGCCTCAGTATGGAGAACTGTAAAATGTGCTTTATTCATCTTTCAGATTTGCTTCCAGCATAAATCAGTGAGGAAATCAAAGACTAGAATTTTCCATGTGGTCTGATTGCTATTTCTTTCTTTGAGTTTGTGCCCTTTCCTGTTGGAGCAGTCAGCAAATATTTAGGCATGAGCAACTGGTACTCCTGGTGATTTTTCAGCGTTGTGTCTGCAGCAGGTTGGTAGAATGCATTATATGGCTAGTGTAAGCTGCAGACTTGGTAGCAGCCTGTGTCAGCATAGCATCCCTTTAAGCCTGCTTTTGTTATGTTTTGGGGGTTTTTTTCCCCCCTGGATAAAAATTCCTCTGATATATGGTGGAATGCTAAGTTTGCAGCTTTCTTCTTTGCTATTAATAAATAGTATTAATAATGCTATTATTGGTAAGTAATATTGCTTGTATCAGAATCTATAGAATTAATTATTGCTTAACATAAATTCACGTTGATGTGAGTTATATTCAGGATAATGGGTTTTCTTAATGTAGGCTATATATATTTATAAATAATAACATACACTTTTTTACCTGAGAGAATATATCTGTTTTCCCATTTAGAATAGACAAATTGATTTTGTAAGGGTAATTATAAAGACAGTGTCAGCAAACTAGTCCCCTTTTTTTCTAATTTTTGCTTTTATTAATAACAGTTCCTGAAGCCACTTTGACCTCAATAGATAATTTTAAAAAATACTTTAAAGATATTTCAGTTGCAATGCTTTAGCCAAGTGAAAAGTTTCAATGTTTGCATTTGTAAATGTTTGATGAATAGTTTTTGAGGGCAATACCCAATATGTATCATAGGTTCTTGACAAATTTTTCTTCATGGGGTATTCTGCACACATTTATAGCATAGTGCCTATGACCTTGCAGAATAGTGCGTCATTCCTCCCAGTGTGCTGAGTGTCTGCACACCAACACAAATATATTGGGAAAGAACAGCAGTGGAATGCCTAAACACATGCTCATTAAAAGTCTTCTGCCAGCCTCTCTTGGATCAATCAGATATGTATGAGTGGAATATAAATACAAGGTGTCTGTCCGTAGCTGGAGAAGAATCACTGAAAGGATGAGATTTGACAATTAAAATCTCTTGTAACCATTCAGTGGAGAAAACTCAGCAGAACATACTGCTCTCCATGGCTATGTAAATTCATTCTCTTCATAAACAAAGAGAATACATAGATGGAGGGCAGATTCTGCAGGTGCAACAAGATGCTAGTCTACATGGGATAAAAGATGACAACAGCAGAATAAAACCCTTAAGTGTCAAAAAGCATAGGATTTGGCACACAGAGCTTGATTGGGGGCAAATACCAGGAAGAAAGAAACAATCTCAACCTCTCTGAGAATTAGTCTAATGATAACAAACGCTTGAATTGAAGGGGAAAATTAGTAATGAAAAAAGAACTCCACTCTCTGTTGATCTTCTCATTGATGTAAACAAAAGAAACATACAGAAAGTGCACAAAGACGTATGAATAAAGCTGGGATGGTCAAAAACATAAGGAGGCATAGCTAAAATGAATATTGGAAGAAAGCAAGAAATAAGATCCACAGATTAGTGGATTAACAGATAATGCTGAGGTGATTGAAATGTTTTCTGAAACGGTTAATCCAGCCTGTGTAGGCAATAGCCATGATAAAAGCATAAATAGTACCTTCCTAGGCTGGAGGGTGGGGGGAAAACCTGCAGGTTGCTTGGATAAGCAACAGATTTCCAATCTGGTGGGGCCTTATGAAATTAATTCCAGGGTGCTTTAAAAAGGAACTAGCTGAAGCGATCTCATGTAGTGGATTGCAGTTTCAAGATAGTGGAGGGAAGTAACAGACTCCGATTAATTGGTGCATACCTCCTCATTGTGGGCCAAATGGGATGGAATGAAGAGGAAGCTGATGGATTTTAACTGTAGCTCAAAGAAAAAATACTGGACCAGTGCTGGAACACATTTTTTGTACCTAGGAAAAGAAGATGAGCAACAGCCAAAGCAGACTTAGCCAGGATAAATTCTTTTAAATCCAGCATTGCTACGGCTTCTGTGATGGAGTAACAGGCCTTGTGGTGCAGAGAGATCCTATTATATTAATAGCTTGATATACTGGAGTCCTCAATGTTCACATGATTACCTTATTAACAAGCTTTGTAATATAATAACATAATAATAACAATATAATTTAAAATTACTTTAATATTTAATGTGAGCTTGTATCGTATCTTCTAGTTCTCTGGAGTTTTTTGTGAAGAAAGTTTGAAGTATTTAGTGATGGTGTGGCTGGCTATAAGGAGGCTTAAGATAATATGTTCCCAAAGAAATGGGGATGAAAAGGGAAGAAAAGCCTGCTGCAAATACAAAGAAAACATGAGCTAGAATGAATGAACAATGGATCCAAATTCCAGAAAGACTTGGGTTGGACATTTGGGGAAAATTTCAGTATTAGGATGGACTATCCAGTCATGTTCATCACTAGATCTATACTATTCTTAAACATCAGGCATGAGCGAGGTGCTTATTTGATCTTTCCCTGGGAAAGGCAGGGCATTGTTAGCTGGATGATTTTTTCTTTCAGCTTCTTTTTCTGTGTTTTGTATTGGTAACTGCTTGGAGGGACTTCAAGAACCATTTAAGTTCTTTCACTTTGATCTTCAAGACTGTATTTACCTGACAAATAGTGCTCAAACCTGTGGTCTGAAACCTGTCTCATACATAAAAGCATCAGGTGGGCTTGAGGGGGTGGTTTTGATTACCTCTTTGTTTTCTCAGGCCTGCTGCTTTAGTGGATAAATGTATCAGAATTCCTCAGTTTGCCAAGGGCTGTTATGGCACAGAAGAGAGGGGTCAAATCAGCAGCCAAATATATCTTCTTGTATTAAAACCTTGAGGGACTGATTGGGATCTAGGCTTGCTTGGCAGAGGACATGGAAGGGAATATCCTTCCTTTCCAAATCCTGGCAAAACACTTGTATGGTTTAAATTAAATGAGCATCCAGAAAGGATGGGAAGACTTGTAGTCATAGCCAAAGCAGACATTGTGTCCTCTGCCACTGTGGTAGGACAAATAAAGCCTCTGCCAGGAGAGGAGGTAGTAATTCCCCTGTGTGCATCCATAAAGGATAAAATAGGAGTTACTTTTCTGTTTCATTGCTGTATTTGTTCTAGCGATGTGAATTCACAAGAAAATTCACTCTTTGCTTTGCTCCATGTCTGAGCTCTGTGGTGCATGCTTGTTAAGAGTAATAACAGTGAAAATTATGCTCATTTCTCCTAAATGGTTTATCCTGATGAGTGGTGTTATGAAAGACTGGCTAACTTTCCAAATCTTTGATCTTCTTGGGGGTAGTCTTTTATAAATGACTTTATAACTTTGTCTAAAGTCTTTTTTAGCCTTCCTGTACAACACTGGTAGTTTTCTTTAGTGAACTTTGAGATCTCTAGCTAGGCAGATCTGTTAGGTTTAGGATTTTTGTCCAAGTTAATTGGACTGTGTCCTGCTGCATGATAGGAATGTTCCCCTGTGATGCTTACTATTGGTCAGCCACCATAGTAAGGCATCTCAGTTGAAATTTATAGTCTATTCAAGCTTAAGAATTTAGATATGGTATCCTCACATCTGGAAGCTGACTAGTCCCTCTGCACAATGCCAATACCCAAATCGGTTCCTGTTTCCCATAGTGCTGTTATATACAGTGAATTAAAACATCCTTTTTTGTTAGTTCACTTCATAGCAAAAGCATGTTCTGTCTCTTCCAGCCATTGGATGGAATGGATTTAATTATTCATTATAGGGTGCTCCCTTCAAAATCCATGTGGTGCTTTACCAGATCACTAGTTTAGAAAACATCTGTCTGTTATGGGCTTTTGTGGTGGGGTTTAGTACTCTTCATTTTCTCAGACTGAGAGAGAATACTGAAGTAATGCCATGATGCTTTAAAATGATTAGTCTTATTTACAGCATCTGGTGCCTCTGCAGTATTTATTGTAAACATGCTCTGATGATGGGTCCGTATCACATGTGTGGGGTCAGGCTGGCTGGAGATGTTAATGGAGAAGAATTAATCTTGACATGTCAGGGAGTATTCTGAGCAGGGGTGTGAAGATATTTTTTAAAGACTTAAATGCTCCATAAAACTCAGATGGCCTTATCTGACTCTTCCCTCCTTCAGTCTACTTGCCTCCTTTCTTATGGCTTCTGTCTGTTGAGAGAGATGAAGGGAAATTTTCTCCCACTGAGCTTGTCAACTCCAGAATTGCCTGACCTTGGGAATGTCTTTGGTTGGAATAAGGAGTTGCTTGAAAACAGTGGAGGTTCTCAAAGTGAGGCAAAGCAGGGCATCTGGGGCACTTCTAATGCTGTTTCTGTGTTTGGAGCCTTTCCATAATTTTCCATGCTAACGGTATGTGGCTCTTTGTGTATGGAAATGAGCTTTGCTTAGTCAGCTTTTCCTTATAATTGTTCGAAATGACTTGAAGTGTAAATTTATGAGTTTATGTGATTCTGCCAAATTGATTTTCAGGCCATCATAACTAGAATTTTCATTTTAAAAATAAGTGAAGCATGAAGCACACATTTGATAATATCTTGGTTGGTATTTATTTTTTGACTGCACTGAAGTGTTTTAAAACTGAAAAAATCAAACACAAATGTTTCCTTATCTCTTGCTGTTTAGTAATGAGGTAAGCAATTATAGGATGTACACTGGTGGCTTAGTTAGAAAAGATTTGTTTCCTGGCTTTTTTGTGTTTTTAATAGGAGCTAATACCTAGAGATCTGTAGAAACCAGAAATGCTTCAGCTTGAATGCACTTTGTAAATAGCAGCATCTGTTCTCCTGATCTAGCAGTCACTAAGTCACACAAGCTCTTTTTTTATTTTTTTAAACTTTCTTTTTATTCTACTTCTCTTTCTAGAGGTAATTTTAGAAGTTGACTGTTCATTTCAGCTCATAACTGGATATGATCCTTTCCAGCCTACACTCATATTCTAGTGTCCACTTAGGTCTCTATCTGAAATTGTTTTTCTTGCTCTGACACTAATAGTGTATGGGTAGCGCTCCCCTCTCTGCATTGATTTTCCTAGAAGTTCTGCTCTAAGTTTCCAAAAAGCTGTGGTTTTTAATCATATAATTTGTTTGTTTATTATGTAAATAACTGTCTTCATTTTGGGCTCTTGGCATACATTTGGATGCTTTTTGCTCACAAATGGGGAAATTTTATGTATCTTGGGGAGATGTTCAAGCAAGGGGAAAAGCGCTAAGATTTTGGAATGTTTTGTAAATTAGCATACAATATTAATTTAAAAAAATGTATGGACTTCTAGGTTATGTAAAATAATGTGTCTTCTGTTAGCCTGACAAAAGCATAATACTTTAAAGAAAATTACATTGTCTTACTGTGACAAGTGCAAAGTGAGCACTGAATAAATACTTGCTGTTTTGTCATCTTACTCTTGACTTTTTCTTCAGGTCAGGGTTTCTCCTTTTAAAATAAACATAGTGGAAAAGTACTGAATATACCATTGTGGGTCAGAAAAAAAAGGTTTTGAAAGCTGTGGATACAGAGTGTTTAAATTTCCAAAAATATGGTTTGCTGTCAGTATGGTTTTCTATTCCAGTAAATTGTTTACAGTTTAACGGGGACTGGAGAGTGGGAAAAGCTTAGGTCTCTCTCCAGAAATCAAGGGAAAGATAGCAATCTTCACTTGAAGCTACATAAATGAATTAAATCCAAAAAGTTAAGTGGTAGCACTTTTTCTTGTTTACTGCCTTCCTGATGTTTTCAGTGACTTTGACTTTTTTTTT